>JAKWBJ010000170.1:1222500-1257133 GCA_023159175.1 Wohlfahrtia magnifica | reverse complement strand
TTCATCGGGCTCAAATTTTTTTTATGAGCGTGGTAAATTTTGATGCATGTACCACTAAGCGTTTAGGAACAAAATTTGTATAAATCACATCATTATTTTTGTATTTCCAACAGTTTCGGAGTTATTCACAACTTAGCTGGAAAGAAAATTTTTCGCCAAAATTAGAGCAATTTTTTTTTTCCAAAAAGCCATAAAAAATTTTTCAGAAAGAAAATTTTAGATGTTAAGCACTTAAATTAAATCTCAAAATTATGAGAATGAAACAAGCTTTAAATCATGAAAATCGGTTGACTATAGCTGATTTTATTCAAAATTAAATACATGTACACATACCAACTTTGACCAAAATTAGCGAAAAAATTTTTTTTCTTTTATTTCCAAAAAGTTGTACAAAAATTATTAAAAAATAATTTTTACATTTAAGCATTTAAATTAAAGCCAGATGCGTAACTTATAAAGGGAGGTACCTAACTTCGACAAAAAATTATAAGACATCATAATGAAAGGAAAATGTCTGCTAGGAAACAATAAATACGCATATACGTATGCTTTTCTTTGCTGAATCCTCAGACTTTTTAGGGAAAATCTTGACGCAAGAAGTTCTGACATTGATTTTGAGTTGTACTTGCATCAAAATCGGACAAGTCGTTTTCAAGTTATGATGAAATATATTGACATAACTACCAAAAATTTACCACGTCCATAAAAAAAATTTGTGCCCGATGGAAAAAAACTGAAAATCATATAGTAATCATTAAATTTCTATAATTCGTCGATGCAGCATTATCAACAGGTATCACAGAAGACCAATTTCTTAAAAACGACAAAACCTTCTTTCAGTTTGCAAAAAATTGTACAATCTTGCGGAAAGAATACAACAATAAGAAAAAACAAACACATAACATCTATTGTATTGTAATTCGAAATTTTTCGCAAAGGCCGTGCCATACTAAACATACTATGTATAATTATGGATAATGGTAAAGTGACAACCGTCGGAATGGAGGCTATGTTCGTATTTGGTTTCGGCTAATCCTCCAGATAACGATCGTTTTGTGGAAATTGAACCGATTTTTAAATTTTTTGTAGGGGTTTGTGATATACGAATGATACGAAAAATCGAATTATTTAATACCGTTTATGACTTTAGTAAGTTCTAGTAAGATGATCGTTAACGTAGTGAATTAATGTCATACCACGACTTAGCGGAACAGGCCTGTGGATGGAACTCACAGGGATTTAATAGAACCGAAATCGGCCCAATCCTAGAGAAAACAGATTGAAAGAGAAGCTGCTGCCCATAGAAAGACTTGGAGCCAAATTGCCTTTCTTTGTTATAATATTTATGTCACATGTCTCGAAAAATGGGAAAGATCCTGAACGTACAATCCCCGTCGGTGGTAAATCGGGTGAAGTCTTTGAATTAAAATTATAATAGATGTAACCGAAGAGCAAACCTATTATATTATTATCATATTTGTTCAGTAACTAAAAATTGTTACGAATTTGTAGCAATTGTTACTGGTTTGGTCTTCAGCAAATATATCGCAGAAGACTAAACTTACAATATACGGTTCAAAAGATGAGTCAATTGAAGTTGAAATAAAACGTAAGTAAAAAATCACATATTACGGAAGATAAGGGGTGGCGCGCTTACAATACGAGAGGCCCAGGTTCGCTTTCGATTGTTTAGTAAAGAGACTTCAACCTCTCCAAACAAATCCATCAAATAGAAGCCCCTCTGACCATCCAGCTTAACCTCTGGCGCTGATTGCAAACCTCAGACGGATGATCTGGAGCAACTGTGAAAAAATTACAATACTAAGCAAAAATCACCATCACCACTAAGCAGTAATCTTCACCACTTCATGTGGAGGCAAGCTGCAGTAGATTAATACCTTACTTAGCCTGATAAACAGCTTGATTACTGCAATTGAAACAAAACAATAGATGCTTTGTGAAAAGCCAATATGCTACCTAGAGCAGCGACGAAAGAAATTAAGGAACGGAATAAGATCTTCAGGATTGCCCTAAATGTATCTGGCTTGATGACATTAGTAAGTGATTGTTACGAATTTGTAGCAATTGTTACTGGAAAAGGGTTTATTAACTCAAAAAATTTGCACGAGAGCGCGTCAGAAGGTAGTAATAAATTGGGACACAAAAAATTGCAAATTCTTGCTGGTAAAATTTTTGCTTGCAATAATTATTCTAACAATTGTTTTGTGTTTATCTTTACAAATCAAGTTTTCGAAAAAAAAAAATTGCAAATTAAGAAAAATTTTGCGATATTTAAGAAATTGTAAATAAAAATTGAGAAAAACTTTGCAATAATTTTTTTCACTCTCTCGTTATAAGTTTCTGCAAGTTGAACAAACCTATTATTACAATCTTTATTGATATCTCCTTTTTAAAATAATATATTACATTATTATGTGATTTTACTTAAAGTATTACAACAAAAATCGTAATAATTAAATGTATATAAGTACTAAAATCACAGAATTGAGGAAAAGTTGTCTAAAAACCTTGTACAAACCTTATATATAAAAAATTTTTAAAATATTAACTAAATTAATTAATTAAATTTATTAAAAAAGATATCTAGTGACCATTTAGCAAATTTCACAGTATATCATATGTACTCGTATGTAGACTTTCTACACTTTTCATCAAATGACAGAGTCAGTTCTTGGAGATCTATTATTCGACTTTTTTCAAAAACCGGTCTTCAAATAATTACATTTTTGGAATAGTCGGTCTTCGGTCAAACGGTTCCTTTGTTACATAGAATTTTTTTCAAGTTTTGTTGTTGAATTCAATAAAATTGAATTAATTAATTACACAGAGTACAGAATTGTGTTTCTAGTTGCAATATTTTGAGCGAATACAATACTCAAGCCGTACTTGGGTGGACTCTTGTATAACAATCTAACTGTTTTACTCCATTGTCATTAAAAATACTCTCCAATTTTCGTCTATAGAATCTGTCGCCAGACCAATCTATATTAAAATCACCCGCGATTATAATTAAACAATTATATTCACCCAATTCTTCCATGAGTGCTTCTGATTGTTCGTAAAATTCTGCTTCACTATAACTATAACTGGCATTTTGCCTCTGCCCAAAATGTGTGTTTTGCAATTATCATATCTGCAAGCTTTTGAGGCAGTCTGTTGTAAGGTTTATTAAGAACTTTATTATGATAATTAAAGTGCAATTTAAGAGTATCCAGGTATAGTGAATTTAACACAGTTTCTAAAAGGATCATATAGTTCAGAGTGTTGCTAGGCAGAATTGGCTTCTTCTTAATGAAAAATCTAAAAAGATTTTCAAGTGCATTATGTTTTTTGTATCCCCATACTTACGGACAGTTTATATATAATAGATATTTTTAGGTTGTTCATATATTTACACCAAAAAAAATTTGCTATTTGTGGCGTTTTAAGCTTATTTTCAAAATATTTCATTAAATGACAAACTACAGGTTAGATCAATCTCAAGATATTTGTATGAGTTAACAATTTCAAATTCTTCTTCTCCATACATCCACTTTAAGTTATTTGGAAGTCTAGTACCAACACGAAAAACTATTTGCTTAGGTTTTGTAATATTGACATTTAAATGCCATAATTTACAGTATACGTATAGGGCATCAGTCATCACTTGATGATAATGTGGAGAATCAGAGATTAAAACAATGTTATCAACATAAAGAAGAACATTTACCGTAACGTTACCAATAGTTATACCGATTGGAAGATGATGACTTAACTGATAGTCATTCAAATATAAGGCAAGCAATATTGGACTTAATATACAACCCGGTTTAACTCCAAGATCCACCTTAAAAGATTTGGAAAATGAATTACAATATTTGACTGGAGGTATTATCATATTAGCTTTTTAGTCTTCGTATTATTTTAGACGACAATCCAATTTTTAATAACTTATAAAATAATGAATTTTTAAGAATCGAATCAAGTCCACAAAAAATACATTAGTATTTTTACCATTTATTCTATTAAAATTAACAATATTTATTAAATTAAACACACTCTAAAACACTTCTGTTGAAAATTAGACAAATATTTTTTAGACATTTTGTTAAGTTTTTAACAAATTATTGTAATATTGAACGAAATGTGCCTAATTGTTTTACGCCAATTATATTAAATTCAACACCATTTAAAAAATGCCTACAAATGTTTACATTTAATTTCATTTATTTGAGACATATCCTTAGGATAAACAGTGTTAAGTATTTTAAAATAAGGGTGGGCAAATTTGAAGTTAGGAAGAAAATTGATTGTCAAATGTTGAAATGTCGAGAATTGAGCTGTCAAACTTTGACACTTATTTAATACAAAAATGGGAAATTTTAACTATGGAATGCTACACACTTGAACGAAAAATTTTAATTGTGAAAATTTACTGTATGAAAAACTGAACGAAAACAACGCATTTTTCAACAAAATCATCTTTAGTGATGAGGCCCATTTTTAGGCGGTTATGTAAACAAACAAAATTGTTGCATATTAAGCTCAAAAAATCCACAAGCAGTCCACGAAAAACCATTATATCCAAAGAAAGTGACTGTATGGTGTGGTTTGTGGTTAGGTGGCATCATCGGTCCGTTTTTTTTTCTTTTGAAAATGAGCAAGGAAACGCCGTCACCGTGATTTCTCTGCGCTACCAAACTATGATAACCAATCTTTTGTGGCCACAATTGGCTAATGTTGACATCAGTGACCTTTGTTTTCAGCAGGACTGCGACTCAAGCCACATAGCCAGCCAAGCAATTCAGTTATTGCATGAGAAATTTTAGCGCTGATGGATTATTAACTTTGGGACCATTTCCAAGGCCGAAAAATGAAATTTGGCAGGGCATTGGCGAGATAAGTAAAGCTTTGTTGCGAAATGCGTTTCAAAATTTAGTGAAAAGAGCGAACGTCTGTCGCTGTGCTAGAGGTGGACATTTGTCCGACATCATATTCCATTCTTAATTCCCATATTTCAATTTTATATTGGTATGAATAAAACTAACTTTGTCAAAAGAAAATGTTTTTTTAAGCCAATTTACTTCCTAACCTCAAATTTGCTCACCCTTTATAATAAAAGTTGCAGAATATAGCTTAGTACAATATATCAATTTATTAACTCACTATCGGCGGGGAAGGGTATTTATACTTGGTTTCTACAAACTCATGGTGTTACCGGCCGATGGAAACTTAATATTCTGTTATTTCTATGTTATATTCTCTCCAATTCAAATATCTATAACCAGTGCATATGCAGGTTTCCTCTATTGATGCTTCTAGTAATGTAAAAAATGTTTCAGTCATAGAAAATAGGACGATTAACCAGAAAGGAGGTTCTTACCAACTACAAAGTAGGTGCTTACCAATTATATTTTACGTAACTCGTCAATCATAACATTAGCAAAAGCCACTTAGACTTTTTATGTTTTTAGCGAAAAACTTAGCCCAAGGAATTCTGAAATTGTAAAACCAACCACAAGCGGCTTCAAAATTTATTTTTTAAGTTTTTTTATTTTAATTGACTGTTTACACATTTTTCGGCTGTTTTTATGCAAATATGCTTAGTATTCAACATTTTGCAGTTATTTAGATCTACATATGTATCTGAACTTTTAGCATATGTTGTTCAAAAAGAAAAAATTTTATTTGCAAATTTGTTGTTTTTTTTTTTTTTTTTTTTTTGTGTAAATTTAGTCATACCATATTATGTGTATTAGTTAAAACTGACAATAAAATTCATATAACAGACAACAGGAAAAATTCAATATTAATTTAAAGAATATTTGATCTTAAATTTAAAGTAATATTTTAGAAGGCACGTTATTCAAATTAGAACTGTAAGATTATAGTTTAATTTCAGTGTATGTTTTTAAATAATTACTTTTGGACAATATATATCTCATTTTGTAAGCTTGTGACTGATTTTTTTCGGATGTTTTAAGATTTGAATCATTTTTCTGCGGGCATACTTCCAATTAAAACACCCTTGTTTATGTTCGAAATAAAATTAGACTTAGTTTTAACGGTAGCTTCTACGATTTTATTTTTAATCGATAGTACCAAGTCATTAATCGTCGTTTGAATAAGCTTATATGGTGGCATTGTTTATATTCTAGTGTAATTTTTTTTGGGTATAAATTTGGCTTTAACATATGTTTGCTGGCAGCAGGAAAGTTAATTTTTATATATAAGGGCATACGATCAGAATATGGTTTACAATCGATTTTAAATTCTTAAAAAAAACCTAACAAGTATGCCTCCTAAGCTTTCGACTACATTCTATAACCTTTTTCCTTGGCTATTAAAAACTTTATCTTTAAAGCATCTGGTTTTATTGATACGTGGAAGATCTATTAGTAGTTTAGAATCCACTATATGTTGTTCTTCACCAATACAAGTATTCAGATCGCCAACAATACAAAAATTTTAAAGGCAAATCACATTCAAGAAGCATTAAAAAGCTTCAAAATTACCATTCCAGTTAGCCTAGTTAAGGTAACGTTGGTCAAAGTATAAAACGTCGTTAGTTGGTCTTACAGTTATCACAATATTGCCATTCGCGAGATATATAAATTTTAGATTAAATAATTTTCCTCTTTCTCTTTTAAATCCATACAAACACACACCACTACACATTATGATTTTTTTTGGTAGATCCAATGTAAATTATAATTTTTTGGGAAATTAGAGAAGAAAGCTTGATTTTACCAAACAATCAAGCTTATGGTTTTCAAACAGAAAAAATATATGTATGTTATAAAGTTTCCAAAATTTATAATTTTCGTGAGGAAATTCGTAGCCTTATTGGTTTCAACAATGACCTCAGCAGGATAATTTGCTTGAATCAATAATCTTTTCAGGTAATCTGTATCAACAATTGAGTAAACAATAAAGGTACAAAATTCACCGTATCTCACCTTAATATTTTTATACATCTTTGTAATTTTTTTTGTTTTACTGCCTTAAATTGTAACGTAATTGTAATTTTGTTTAGATTTTGTATAATCTTTTTGTACAAATATATTATTTTTCCTTAATTTGGCTGCTAAAACTATCTAGTTGTAAATATATATGGATTGATTTCATTAATGGAAAAGACTCTATTTCTGTGAAATTATTTTTGTTTTGTTACTAGTGCTTCCATGATTTATCAAATATTCTGTAACAACTAGTTCAAAATCAACATTTCTTTTGCAGATTATGCAAGATCAATTTTAAATACTTTTGCCGGCAAAAAAATGGTCATATGTGACTATTATTTTACAGTTTTTAATTTTTGCTTTTGATATGTACGAGTATAATAATACATTGGAAATGCACAATTTTATGATTTCATTAATGAAAATAAAAGTTTTTTTTTTAAGTTTTCATTGCTTATGTACATATGTATATGTATGTAAATATAATTCATTAAACTTTGTAATGCTTTCAAATTTTTTTATTGCACATTTAATTGAAAAAATAATAACAAAATTTACTTACTATATCTTAAATATTCATAATTAAGAAGACTATTCGAAAAAGAATTCCCAAGGCCACATACATACAGGGTGTCCGCCGGGAAGGTATACTACTTAGTTTTGCCGCCATTTTGGTAAACACTAGTCTTGACAGTTCATATTTGGCAGTCGTGAAGTAAAATTGTAACAAATTTATTATGGAAAAATAATCCAGTAAACCAACGTGTTTTAATGGTTTAAACAGCTCGCCCATGACAACCCCGATTTTCATAAAAAAATCATAATGAGTGACGAGGCACATTTTCATTTGAATGGTTATGTGAATAAACAGAATAGTCGGTTCTGGGCAATGGAAAACCCTCAAATTATTCATCAGTCACCTTTGCATCCATTAAAAGTGACAGTCTGGTGTGCAATTTGGTCAGGAGGAATCATTGGACTTTACTTCTTTGAAATCGGAAAACGGCAAAATGGTAACTGTCAATGAGGAGCGATATCGTGATATGATTGAAAACTTTTTAACGCCACAACTGCATGTGCTTGACTAACATGTGGATTCAACAAGACGGTGACACATCGCATACAGCCAGGATTACAATGGAATAACTGCGAGACCTTTTTCCACAACAAATTATTTCAAGGAATGGTGATATTGATTGGCCTCCACAGTAGCCTGTTTTGACTGCTACGGACTTCTTTTTGTCGGGATATCTGAAAAGCAAGGTTTATGCAAACAAACCATAAACGCAGGAGCAACTCCAACAAAATATTCGTAATGAAATTAATGAAATACCGCGTGAAATATGTGAGAATGTAATGAAAAATGTGCTCAAAAGGGCTCGCATTTGTGAACCTAACAGAGGCGGGCATTTATCTGATATTGTATAGCATACATAATTGCCGACATTTAATAAAACATTTATCAATATAAGATCCATTCTCTTTCATATAATCAAAAATTATAAACAAACAAAGTAGTATACCTTCCCGGCAGACACTTTGTACATACAATTTACAGACAACAACAAATAATATTCAATTTTAACTTCAATGGCTTAAAAGAATTTGTAAAATGAAACTTGAATATTCACATCCTGCAGTAAACATCTAACCAAAATATTTTGGTTTTATTTATAAGACTGCCAACAAACATACTAGTATTTAATTTGTCTAACCACTTAACAACAGAAAAGTTTCTTTTTAACTTTCAGCTGCCAAAAGTCACCAACCACAACAAAAGTGCCTTACATTCTACAAAGAGTGTCATAAACTTTGCTTAATACAGTGACTCATTTTAATAACCGGACAGTTAAATAATATGTATTTTATTTTCAGTTTTTTTATTTATTTAATAAAATCTAAATTTGGCATAACATTTTGTTGTGAGCCAGATTAGCAGTATACTATTTAGTTTCATTATAAAATTTAATTTTACTATATAGAAGAAAAATTAATAAAATTATTACAAAATATAATAGAAATATTAATACTGAAAAATTTGATAGAAAATTCATTAATAGTTAATGTAAGTTTACATGTAGTAGTCGAGGAAAGAAATTATTTTATATAGGAGACAAAATTAGTTCTCATACAAAATATAATTGAAATATTAACATAGCAAAAATTAGAAAGAAAATTCATTTATAATTAATTTACGGTACTTTATGCAAGATGCTTAATACATCGTTCATACAAAGATAGCTTTCGCCAAGCAACTCCTTCTAATTTCATTGTAGCGTGTGTCCCATACGCTTATAAAGTGGTATGTGTTCTCAACTTCACATAAATTGCAGATTGTGCATGAAATTGTTGAGCTGTTGCTAAAAGATGTGCCGTTTAAATTCAGCACGAAAAAACTAAAATAAATTCTATGTATTGTATTGTATTTACATGGTACTGATTATAAATATTTTTACAAAGAATGAAAAAAATCTCGATTCAAAAAGTAACAACAGAAATTCATAATTAGAGAAAAAACAGATCAAATCAATAACACTGGCCTACAAAAAACTAATAATTTGCTGGCCTTTAAATAAAACTATATTGAATATAATGATTTCGATGCGCTGAATTCCAATAAGTTTTCAGTTTTTTGCATCGGGCTTAAATTGCTTTTATGGGCGTGGCAAAATTTTCGTCCAAAATATGGAAATTATGTCAATATATTTCATCGTAACTTGAAAACGACCTGACAGATTCCTAATCATTTAAATAACATATTTTTTTGTATTTTCAACAGCTTCTGAGTTATTTATAACTTAGTTGGGAAAAAAAAATTTTTTAAAACCGCCACACTTCATTAGATCAGGAATGTATTTTTATGTAAACAAATAAAATAAACAAATTAAAAAAAAATTTTCGCTCGCACTATCGGTCTGTTTTAAAAAAGCTGCTTTTATTTTACTTTGTTTTGGTTTTTTACTTATCGTGTAAAGGTAAAAACATCTGTCGTAAGATTTTTATTCTCATTTTTAAAATACGGATGAAATTTTATAATATTTTCTCTCTAAGTTTACGTACGTAAAGTATTATCGTGTAAACTACTCTTAAGCACTTAAATTAAAGCTTACTTATCGTGTAAAGGTAAAAACATCTGTCGTAAGATTTTTATTCTCATTTTTAAAATACGGATAGAATTTTATAACATTTTCTCTCTAAGCGTACGTACGTAAAGTATTATCGTGTAAACTACTCTTAAGCACTTAAATTAAAGCTTACTTATCGTGTAAAGGTAAAAACATCTGTCGTAAGATTTTTATTCTCATTTTTAAAATACGGATGGAATTTTATAAAATTTTCTCTCTAAGCGTACGTACGTAAAGTATTATCGTGTAAATTACTCTTAAGCACTTAAATTAAAACTTAAAAAAGCTTGAGAATAAAAAGGCTACAAATCATGAAAATTGGTTGGCTACTGCTGATCTTATTCAAAATTAAATACAGGTACCTAACTTTAACCAAAATTAGCGAACAATTTTTTTTTTTTTTGCAAAACTAGTGGACATTTTTTTATTTCCAAATAGTTATAAAAATACTCTTAAAATATAAATTTTACATTTTAAGCATTTAAATGAAAGCCAGATATGTTGAAAGTAAAATAACCCATAATAATCATCGCTGCCAGATGAAATTTGCAGAAAATCGTAATTTTTCCGTTAAATTTTAAAAAAATATTTTCATTTCAGTTTCGGAAAATCGGCAGATAAAATTGTCATAGGAATCGTACCAAAAAACAAGCAAGTTTTTAGTATTTTCAATTCATTTTAAAATACCTGTAAAGTACATGTACAAGATTACACATTTTTAATGCGTTATTAAACGAATGAATGCCTCATTTGTCATCTCATTAATTTTACTTTAGAATTTTATTAGATATTGATGTCAAAACGCTGTATTGACTTAAAATTATATTATACTTAAAATAAATTTCTCTAATAATAACTTTTAGTAATACCAAACGACAAAATTACTTCTAATTTGAGTAATAGCTTTATAAAAGTGTTAAAACTATTTTGGGTTTTTTAATTGATTTTTTTTTAAATTTTTTCGTTTCAATCCTTTTCACTAATTTGAAACATAATAGAGAAAGTACGTAAAATGAGACAATTTCTGATAAATAATTGCTCTTATTTTTAGTTAAGTAAATTTAGTCATACCATATTATGTGTATTAGTTAAAACTGACAATAAAATTCATATAACAGACAACAGGAAAAATTCAATATTAATTTAAAGAATATTTGATCTTAAATTTAAAGTAATATTTTAGAAGGCACGTTATTCAAATTAGAACTGTAAGATTATAGTTTAATTTCAGTGTATGTTTTTAAATAATTACTTTTGGACAATATATATCTCATTTTGTAAGCTTGTGACTGATTTTTTTCGGATGTTTTAAGATTTGAATCATTTTTCTGCGGGCATACTTCCAATTAAAACACCCTTGTTTATGTTCGAAATAAAATTAGACTTAGTTTTAACGGTAGCTTCTACGATTTTATTTTTAATCGATAGTACCAAGTCATTAATCGTCGTTTGAATAAGCTTATATGGTGGCATTGTTTATATTCTAGTGTAATTTTTTTTGGGTATAAATTTGGCTTTAACATATGTTTGCTGGCAGCAGGAAAGTTAATTTTTATATATAAGGGCATACGATCAGAATATGGTTTACAATCGATTTTAAATTCTTAAAAAAAACCTAACAAGTATGCCTCCTAAGCTTTCGACTACATTCTATAACCTTTTTCCTTGGCTATTAAAAACTTTATCTTTAAAGCATCTGGTTTTATTGATACGTGGAAGATCTATTAGTAGTTTAGAATCCACTATATGTTGTTCTTCACCAATACAAGTATTCAGATCGCCAACAATACAAAAATTTTAAAGGCAAATCACATTCAAGAAGCATTAAAAAGCTTCAAAATTACCATTCCAGTTAGCCTAGTTAAGGTAACGTTGGTCAAAGTATAAAACGTCGTTAGTTGGTCTTACAGTTATCACAATATTGCCATTCGCGAGATATATAAATTTTAGATTAAATAATTTTCCTCTTTCTCTTTTAAATCCATACAAACACACACCACTACACATTATGATTTTTTTTGGTAGATCCAATGTAAATTATAATTTTTTGGGAAATTAGAGAAGAAAGCTTGATTTTACCAAACAATCAAGCTTATGGTTTTCAAACAGAAAAAATATATGTATGTTATAAAGTTTCCAAAATTTATAATTTTCGTGAGGAAATTCGTAGCCTTATTGGTTTCAACAATGACCTCAGCAGGATAATTTGCTTGAATCAATAATCTTTTCAGGTAATCTGTATCAACAATTGAGTAAACAATAAAGGTACAAAATTCACCGTATCTCACCTTAATATTTTTATACATCTTTGTAATTTTTTTTGTTTTACTGCCTTAAATTGTAACGTAATTGTAATTTTGTTTAGATTTTGTATAATCTTTTTGTACAAATATATTATTTTTCCTTAATTTGGCTGCTAAAACTATCTAGTTGTAAATATATATGGATTGATTTCATTAATGGAAAAGACTCTATTTCTGTGAAATTATTTTTGTTTTGTTACTAGTGCTTCCATGATTTATCAAATATTCTGTAACAACTAGTTCAAAATCAACATTTCTTTTGCAGATTATGCAAGATCAATTTTAAATACTTTTGCCGGCAAAAAAATGGTCATATGTGACTATTATTTTACAGTTTTTAATTTTTGCTTTTGATATGTACGAGTATAATAATACATTGGAAATGCACAATTTTATGATTTCATTAATGAAAATAAAAGTTTTTTTTTTAAGTTTTCATTGCTTATGTACATATGTATATGTATGTAAATATAATTCATTAAACTTTGTAATGCTTTCAAATTTTTTTATTGCACATTTAATTGAAAAAATAATAACAAAATTTACTTACTATATCTTAAATATTCATAATTAAGAAGACTATTCGAAAAAGAATTCCCAAGGCCACATACATACAGGGTGTCCGCCGGGAAGGTATACTACTTAGTTTTGCCGCCATTTTGGTAAACACTAGTCTTGACAGTTCATATTTGGCAGTCGTGAAGTAAAATTGTAACAAATTTATTATGGAAAAATAATCCAGTAAACCAACGTGTTTTAATGGTTTAAACAGCTCGCCCATGACAACCCCGATTTTCATAAAAAAATCATAATGAGTGACGAGGCACATTTTCATTTGAATGGTTATGTGAATAAACAGAATAGTCGGTTCTGGGCAATGGAAAACCCTCAAATTATTCATCAGTCACCTTTGCATCCATTAAAAGTGACAGTCTGGTGTGCAATTTGGTCAGGAGGAATCATTGGACTTTACTTCTTTGAAATCGGAAAACGGCAAAATGGTAACTGTCAATGAGGAGCGATATCGTGATATGATTGAAAACTTTTTAACGCCACAACTGCATGTGCTTGACTAACATGTGGATTCAACAAGACGGTGACACATCGCATACAGCCAGGATTACAATGGAATAACTGCGAGACCTTTTTCCACAACAAATTATTTCAAGGAATGGTGATATTGATTGGCCTCCACAGTAGCCTGTTTTGACTGCTACGGACTTCTTTTTGTCGGGATATCTGAAAAGCAAGGTTTATGCAAACAAACCATAAACGCAGGAGCAACTCCAACAAAATATTCGTAATGAAATTAATGAAATACCGCGTGAAATATGTGAGAATGTAATGAAAAATGTGCTCAAAAGGGCTCGCATTTGTGAACCTAACAGAGGCGGGCATTTATCTGATATTGTATAGCATACATAATTGCCGACATTTAATAAAACATTTATCAATATAAGATCCATTCTCTTTCATATAATCAAAAATTATAAACAAACAAAGTAGTATACCTTCCCGGCAGACACTTTGTACATACAATTTACAGACAACAACAAATAATATTCAATTTTAACTTCAATGGCTTAAAAGAATTTGTAAAATGAAACTTGAATATTCACATCCTGCAGTAAACATCTAACCAAAATATTTTGGTTTTATTTATAAGACTGCCAACAAACATACTAGTATTTAATTTGTCTAACCACTTAACAACAGAAAAGTTTCTTTTTAACTTTCAGCTGCCAAAAGTCACCAACCACAACAAAAGTGCCTTACATTCTACAAAGAGTGTCATAAACTTTGCTTAATACAGTGACTCATTTTAATAACCGGACAGTTAAATAATATGTATTTTATTTTCAGTTTTTTTATTTATTTAATAAAATCTAAATTTGGCATAACATTTTGTTGTGAGCCAGATTAGCAGTATACTATTTAGTTTCATTATAAAATTTAATTTTACTATATAGAAGAAAAATTAATAAAATTATTACAAAATATAATAGAAATATTAATACTGAAAAATTTGATAGAAAATTCATTAATAGTTAATGTAAGTTTACATGTAGTAGTCGAGGAAAGAAATTATTTTATATAGGAGACAAAATTAGTTCTCATACAAAATATAATTGAAATATTAACATAGCAAAAATTAGAAAGAAAATTCATTTATAATTAATTTACGGTACTTTATGCAAGATGCTTAATACATCGTTCATACAAAGATAGCTTTCGCCAAGCAACTCCTTCTAATTTCATTGTAGCGTGTGTCCCATACGCTTATAAAGTGGTATGTGTTCTCAACTTCACATAAATTGCAGATTGTGCATGAAATTGTTGAGCTGTTGCTAAAAGATGTGCCGTTTAAATTCAGCACGAAAAAACTAAAATAAATTCTATGTATTGTATTGTATTTACATGGTACTGATTATAAATATTTTTACAAAGAATGAAAAAAATCTCGATTCAAAAAGTAACAACAGAAATTCATAATTAGAGAAAAAACAGATCAAATCAATAACACTGGCCTACAAAAAACTAATAATTTGCTGGCCTTTAAATAAAACTATATTGAATATAATGATTTCGATGCGCTGAATTCCAATAAGTTTTCAGTTTTTTGCATCGGGCTTAAATTGCTTTTATGGGCGTGGCAAAATTTTCGTCCAAAATATGGAAATTATGTCAATATATTTCATCGTAACTTGAAAACGACCTGACAGATTCCTAATCATTTAAATAACATATTTTTTTGTATTTTCAACAGCTTCTGAGTTATTTATAACTTAGTTGGGAAAAAAAAATTTTTTAAAACCGCCACACTTCATTAGATCAGGAATGTATTTTTATGTAAACAAATAAAATAAACAAATTAAAAAAATTTTCGCTCGCACTATCGGTCTGTTTTAAAAAAGCTGCTTTTATTTTACTTTGTTTTGGTTTTTTACTTATCGTGTAAAGGTAAAAACATCTGTCGTAAGATTTTTATTCTCATTTTTAAAATACGGATGAAATTTTATAATATTTTCTCTCTAAGTTTACGTACGTAAAGTATTATCGTGTAAACTACTCTTAAGCACTTAAATTAAAGCTTACTTATCGTGTAAAGGTAAAAACATCTGTCGTAAGATTTTTATTCTCATTTTTAAAATACGGATAGAATTTTATAACATTTTCTCTCTAAGCGTACGTACGTAAAGTATTATCGTGTAAACTACTCTTAAGCACTTAAATTAAAGCTTACTTATCGTGTAAAGGTAAAAACATCTGTCGTAAGATTTTTATTCTCATTTTTAAAATACGGATGGAATTTTATAAAATTTTCTCTCTAAGCGTACGTACGTAAAGTATTATCGTGTAAATTACTCTTAAGCACTTAAATTAAAACTTAAAAAAGCTTGAGAATAAAAAGGCTACAAATCATGAAAATTGGTTGGCTACTGCTGATCTTATTCAAAATTAAATACAGGTACCTAACTTTAACCAAAATTAGCGAACAATTTTTTTTTTTTTTGCAAAACTAGTGGACATTTTTTTATTTCCAAATAGTTATAAAAATACTCTTAAAATATAAATTTTACATTTTAAGCATTTAAATGAAAGCCAGATATGTTGAAAGTAAAATAACCCATAATAATCATTGCTGCCAGATGAAATTTGCAGAAAATCGTAATTTTTCCGTTAAATTTTAAAAAAATATTTTCATTTCAGTTTCGGAAAATCGGCAGATAAAATTGTCATAGGAATCGTACCAAAAAACAAGCAAGTTTTTAGTATTTTCAATTCATTTTAAAATACCTGTAAAGTACATGTACAAGATTACACATTTTTAATGCGTTATTAAACGAATGAATGCCTCATTTGTCATCTCATTAATTTTACTTTAGAATTTTATTAGATATTGATGTCAAAACGCTGTATTGACTTAAAATTATATTATACTTAAAATAAATTTCTCTAATAATAACTTTTAGTAATACCAAACGACAAAATTACTTCTAATTTGAGTAATAGCTTTATAAAAGTGTTAAAACTATTTTGGGTTTTTTAATTGATTTTTTTTTAAATTTTTTCGTTTCAATCCTTTTCACTAATTTGAAACATAATAGAGAAAGTACGTAAAATGAGACAATTTCTGATAAATAATTGCTCTTATTTTTAGTTAATTAACTACAGAAACAAGTTTCCTTACACTTATATTAAATTATTCCTTGAATTTCAGAATATAATTAAATTAAACTTAAAATACAAATTCAAAATGAAAAGCAAAATAGGAACACTTTAAGAAATTTTCACAATGGTTATAAAAAACATAATAAAATAATAATAATTTCAGTTCTAATGTTGTTCCTGAGTGGTTAATGTTTTACCGAGGATCCGTGGTTGTTTAAAACTGCCAGACATATCATACCACGCGGCCTGAGTTAATTACCAAAGCTCAAAATAATTTCTGGAATACACTGTCTGATTAATATTTTTACTACATTCCACAAATTGCCTATTGCATTTAAACTTGGAGCCTCTGGGGGCCAGTCTAATGCAGTGTTATTATTATCTTCGAACCCTTTCTTAGGACACTTTGCAGTGGAACACCAATTATAGTAGCTTATTCTCCTATTTTTAGCTTAAAAAATTCATGCGCATATTTCTTCATCTTTAGCTAGCTGTCTCAACTACAAAGAGTTGAAATTACTTTTACAGCTGCCAGTTGTCCAAATAGCAAAAAACGTCATTTTACTGGCAAAAAACGTCAATCGTCATTTTGCCAAAATTTTGTTAAAAAATCGTCAAAATGACGATGGCTTGTAATGGTTTGGAGCTGTATGTCAGCAGCGAGCTCTGGTCAGCTGTTTTTTTTTTTTTTTTTTTTTGATAGAATAATGGACCAGTGTAAGTATATAACCATTTTAAAAGAAAATTTGGCAGCCAGTGTACAAAAGTTGGGCATTTCGGACAATTTTAAATTTTATCAAGAAACGACCTGAAGCACAAAGTACATAATATACTAATGTGGTTATTGTACAACTGTCCCCATGTTGTGGACAACTGTACATCAGTCATCTGATGTCAACGTTATAGAGAATTTGGGGCATATTTAAAAAATAAATTAACATCTCGGTCGATATCTAACATCACTGAGTTAAAAATCACTTTTAAAGAGGAATCGGAACGAACTAATCCTTCCTATTGCAAAAAGTTAGTGGAATCTGTCCCAAAGAGTCTAGAAGCTATTCTGAAGAATAAAGGACTGGCCACAAAAGACCAAATTAAAAACAATGCTGACATAAACTTAGAAATTTTGAAGTGTTCTATTATTAATTTGATTTTTTTTCTCATTATTATTTTTTTGTTGTTGCTTTTTGATTTTTCCATTCTTTGTAAACATTATAATAATCAGTCCTATGTAAATAAATACAATGAATGCATAACAATTTTTTTAGTGTAATGAATATATATATATATATTTTTTTGTAAAAAACACATATTATTTAACTATATAAAACATATAAAACAATTACCAAACAGGTATTAAACGTTATGCATTGGAATGCTAGGGGCATAACGAGCAAAGCCTCCATTACACAGCTGGACGACTTTCTCTAAGAAAAACAAATAGATATACTGTTTATTAATGAAACATTTTTAAAAAGAAATCACAAAATAAAATTGCTTAATTATTATATATACAGAGAGGATCGACCAACGCATGGAGGTGGTGTATTAATAGCAATTAGGAAATCCATTCCACATCACCGTACATCCAAAATAGTAACGTCTGCAATAGAAAACATTTCCATCATTATATCCATAAACAATAGACCGGTTAGATTTACATCTGCTTACTGTCCAAAATACACCCCTAATTTTGTTAATGATTTAAATAAATTAACTGATGCATCAACAGAATACTTCATATTTGGTGACTTCAACGCCCGTCACACCAGTTGGAACTGTATACAAAATAACACTGCTGGCATAACTTTATTTAATCACCAACTCAACTCAAACTACTATATTCATTCCACAACCTCTTTTACTCGCTTTAGTCAAAACTTAATTCCAACACAACCATCTGTCGTAGATATTATTCTTTCAAATTCCTCTTTGCATATATCTTCGCTAGTTTCACACCCGAGAACTCTCAACTCTGGTCACGTGCCATCTCATGCAGGATTCACGGTTCAACGCTTGAAATTATTCCACAAATTCCTTTGTACAAGCTTGCCAATTGGAAAGCTATAAGAAAATGGGTCGAAACAGAGATAAAAGATAAAAATAATATCCACCGTACACTTGTGACTAGTTCGAATATAGAGGAATTGTTAAGCAAAATAACTTACATAGCACAAGAAGCAGAAAAACAAGTTCCCTTTGGAGAGAAACAAAACTGGCAGAAAAAAAATTTTTTCAGCTACATTACTTTTAATTGGACAGAGAAACAGAATTCGGAGAAAAATACAAAGAAGTGTTAATCCATCAGAAAGAAATGTAAACATCTGTATTTTAAAACAGATGACTGCTATGATAGATAAACACGTGTTAAAAGATAGAAATAACAGCTGGCCTAAGTTTATTAAAAAGTTGCCACCGGGTAACAAAAAAATTTTTGAAGCTAACTAAAGCAAGGAGAGGAGAAAGAAAGAAAATCGAGAGTTTAAATGTAGATGGCGCTGAAGTGTACAATAGTAATGAAAGAGCCAATATAATTGCAAATTATATTTATATTATTATATTTCCATTATACAACAATAAATATGACCTCAAAAGTAGAATCAAAAGTAATGGATCATGTACAATGACTTAGCTCTCAAAATATACCGAACAGTACAAATTTAAGTACAAAAGAAGAGATTAAAGTGGTTACAAATAAACTCAAAAACTGTAAATCTCCTGGTCTTGATGGTATAAGACCAATTCTGTTAAAAAATATGCCTGACACTTTCTTCACCTCTATTACGAACATATTTAACTGGGGTCTGATAAACGGTTATTTCCCTAATAGTTTTAAAAGGGCTAAGGTTATTCCAATCTTAAAACCAGGAAAAGAACCGAAATCACCAAAAAGTTATAGGCCAATTAGTATGTTGAATTGCCTTGGGAAAATTTTTGAAAAAATTTTACTACAAAGAGTATTGGATTTTACAGAGGATAATAATTTAATAAAAAACGAACAGATTGGTTTTAGGAAGTAACATTCAACAGTTCATCAAGTCAAAAGAATAGTAAATTTTATACAATACAATAAACGCACTGGAATTGTGTTCTTAGACATTGAAAAAGCATTTGACGCAATATGGCACAACGGTCTTTTATATAAACTTAACCTTTTAAGATTTCCGATATACTTACAAAAAATCATTCACAGCTTTCTAAATAACAGGACGTTTATTGTTGCTATTGATGGAAGTAATTCCCTTTATACATCCGACTTTAAAGTTTTAAAAAATCAACACACAGCCCTATACGCTGATGATACGGCTATTATGGCTAGCGGAAAAGTTTCTAATGCCATTGTAAAAAATATGAGAAGAGCTCTTGAACATGTCAATAAATATTTTTCCAAATGGAAGATAAAGATTAATGAGACTAAAACTCAAGCCATAATCTTTCCATGTAATAAATCCGCTAAAAGAGTTCCAAACATTCCACTTTGCATTCAGGGAACTGTAATTCCCATACATTAAGAAGTGAAATATCTGGGTATAACGTTAGATAAAAAACTAACATTTAAAAACCATGTCTTGAAAACTTGCGATAAGGCTATTAAATGTGGTCGTGCACTTTTTCCGCTCTTGAACCGCAGATCTACGCTCAACATTAAAAATAAGTTGTTATTATATAAAATGTGCATACGACCAATAATGACTTTTGGATCTCAAGTCTGGTACAGTAAAGTCGCAAAAACATATCGGAAGAAGCTGCAGATTATCCAAAATAAGAACCTTAAAATTATATATAATTTATCAAAACGTTACTCACCATTTCGATTACATAGATATTACAAAGAAGACACCATCAATGAAGTAATCAGTAAATTAACAAAAAGCTTTGAGGATCGAAACAGATTATCTAACTATGATTTAATAAGGAATTTATAAGTGTATATTTCTAAACCTTCATCTATGAAGGTGAAAGAAGTATATAACACAAAAATTTCTTTAAAATTCAATAGGTTTTTACTATCTTTTTTCCTATAAATGTAAATATATAATAGAGAAGCACCTTTTAGTGTATAAAAATAAGATTTCAATTGCTGCAATACTTTATGCAAAAAACTCAATCTATGTAAATATTAGAAATTAAAAATTTTAAAACTGTTATATTGATAGTCAAATTTTAAATAAATAAAAATAAAAAATTTAACTATCCGGTTATTAAATAGAGCCACTGTAGTCGTTATGAAGTAGATAATTTGTCTAATTCTCTAACCCCCAAAATATTTTATAAAACAAAATAAATGGAAAAACGTGGTGCTTTTGTAATTTGTATACCCTACATGACCATAGTCACTGTTTATAATGGTTGATATTAATGTTTTTTATTTTTATTTTTATATACATATGCTTGAAATAACAACTACATTGAATTTTGCTGAGTTATTTTTTAGGATAAATAGATTACGTTTGTTAAAAATTCATAAGATAAAAATCGAATCTGCTTCAGAAAATTTTTAGATACTGGCAGCCAGCCGTAAGGCCGTGCTCAAGTCTGAAGTCATTGGACTTATATCCGGTGCCAGGTCGCTACCAAAGTTCGTCGATCTTAAACGAAAGAAGGCTGGTATCTACTCAAGAATATGATTAGTACGGTTTTGTAAAACAGAGTTCTATAGAATGAATATTAGCACTTTGTCAAAAAGCAAAAAATCGTTGTAAAACAAAAGAAAATATAAAAGCGCTACGAACTTATTAATCAACCTGTTTCAGAATTGTAATTAATTTCATTTCAAATTTTTTATATTTTAATTTTCAACAGATTAAGTTTTCCATTTTTTACAATAATTAAGAGCAGCACTTCCTATATGATCATCAATCCTTCAAATAATACAAATGCTACAAAAAAAATAAAATGATTGTCAAAAACTTGGGATTACAAAAATCTGTTTTTGTACTCCAAAAATGTGACAAATATCTTATATACATATATGTTAGGGCGGGTCGATTTAAAAATCGGCAAGTGACAAGGAAAATCGCATTCTAGGGATCAAAATAAGAAACTTTGCCCAAGGAACCATAACTATAAAATTAATTCTGATTTTCCTTATTTTGAACCAAAGGAAAAATTTTGAAAAATCCCACTTTGACCCATTTAAAGTGCACCAATCGAGTCTAAATGTGTGACCGACCCGCACTAACTTTGGAGGGCCGGCACTAACTTTGTGGGTCCCCATACAAAAATTTCGAAAATTTACCATTTTTGGCACTTTACATGAAACAATCAGCGAAATGGCTATATTTGTTTTGTTTTGGAGTTAATTTATTTATTTTTTAATACAACTTAATAATAGAAAAGAAACCAAAAAAAAATAATAATAATAATTAAAATTTGGATCATTAAATGGTGGATCATCTTAATTTAGATATTCTTTCAATGTATCGTTCGGAATGCTTCGCGTGAATGGTGGATCAAATGTAATAAATGTAGCGATTTGCATTTGTACATTAGTTTTCTTAAAAAAAAAACCCAAGAATGCTTTTATTATTAACTGACATATTTAAAGTAATGAGCGTAGACTTTTGACTCTTTGGAATACAAGGTATTTGTAGTAAAAGTACCGTTAAATTCTTTGGAGTAAACATATATGCAAAAAGTTGCATGTCAACATTAACTGCATTGCAACGAACAGTTTATAGTAAAAATGTTGTGATTTTTTATATATTTTATGAATATGTTTGCTCTAAAACTGTGTATTGAGGGAGGAGCGTAGTGTATGTACATTGGTTGACTTACAATGGTACGAGTAAATGATAAAATTCGAAATGCCATAACTCAAAATTTATTCGCAAAGTATTCCATATGTTACTCGAAACAATCTGAATGTAAACTTTTAATGAAATAAAAATAATAATCCTTGTTGAAACAAATATATCAGACGACGAGATTGATATGTATCAAATAAATGGATTTAAATCACGCTGTTTAAATAGAAAAGATGAGCTTGGCAATCATAAATGTAAAGACGGCATTGCAATTTACGTTAAAGAGAGGATTATCTTTGCCGAATTCTCTTTGATAAATAACTCATTCGAGTAAATCTAGATAAATATAAATATAAAAACGACACATTCACACTCCTCTCAATTTAATGTCCACCATCACAAAATGTAAGCAACTTTATTACAGAACTGGATCAGACAATAAACGAAACAAAGAAAAAAAGATATGATTGTTGTAGGAGATATACGCATAGACATTAAAAGGCAAAACATAACTACAACAAAATATTTAGAAATGCTTTCATCGAATAGATTTGAATCAGTTTTGCAAATTGAGAACATCAAAATTGTACTTAGAAGCTCATAACATTGTAACTTTTGTAGGAAAAATATTTTGTTTTTAACTATTTTTATTTTTTTATTTTAAGTAAGAGCACAAAAAAGCAACTACATTTGAAATAAAAATTAATTTTTATAATAATAAAATTAACATTTCTATTTAAAAGTTTATTTATACTTTAAAAGTGATATACTTTTAACCCTCTATAACTGACTCGTAGTCTGACAGACACAACAAAACCTCTTTTTGCGTAACTTCGTGCAATTTTAATTAATAAAATCAATCATACTATATTCTCAAGAATGTCTTTTATTTTAAGCTTAAACCTTATGTTAGCTGTTAAAAATATTTAAGGCAAATAAGGTGGTATTCGGAAACGTAAAAAAATATATGAGTTTAAAAGTGGTGTCTATTAGACTCTACGTCAACACAATTGTTACAATTCGTTCAAGACAATTGCAGAGAGTTTATCTTTATCTTTATCTTTATCTTTATCTTTATCTTTATCTTTATCTTTATCTTTATCTTTATCTTTATCTTTATCTTTATCTTTATCTTTATCTTTATCTTTATCTTTATCTTTTTATCTTTATCTTTATATCTTTATCTTTATCTTTATCTTTATCTTTATCTTTATCTTTATCTTTATCTTTATCTTTATCTTTATCTTTATCTTTATCTTTATCTTTATCTTTATCTTTATCTTTATCTTTATCTTTATCTTTATCTTTATCTTTATCTTTATCTTTATCTTTATCTTTATCTTTATCTTTATCTTTTTCTTTATCTTTATCTTTATCTTTATCTTTATCTTTATCTTTATCTTTATCTTTATCTTTATCTTTATCTTTATCTTTATCTTTATCTTTATCTTTATCTTTATCTTTATCTTTATCTTTATCTTTATCTTTATCTTTATCTTTATCTTTATCTTTATCTTTATCTTTATCTTTATCTTTATCTTTATCTTTATCTTTATCTTTATCTTTATCTTTATCTTTATCTTTATCTTTATCTTTATCTTTATCTTTATCTTTATCTTTATCTTTATCTTTATCTTTATCTTTATCTTTATCTTTATCTTTATCTTTATCTTTATCTTTATCTTTATCTTTATCTTTATCTTTATCTTTATCTTTATCTTTATCTTTATCTTTATCTTTATCTTTCTTTATCTTTATCTTTATCTTTATCTTTATCTTTATCTTTATCTTTATCTTTATCTTTATCTTTATCTTTATCTTTATCTTTCTTTATCTTTATCTTTATCTTTATCTTTATCTTTATCTTTATCTTTATCTTTCTTTATCTTTATCTTTATCTTTTTCTTTATCTTTCTTTATCTTTATCTTTATCTTTATCTTTATCTTTATCTTTATCTTTATCTTTATCTTTATCTTTATCTTTATCTTTATCTTTATCTTTATCTTTATCTTTATCTTTATCTTTATCTTTATCTTTATCTTTATCTTTATCTTTATCTTTATTCTTTATCTTTATCTTTATCTTTATCTTTATCTTTATCTTTATCTTTATCTTTATCTTTATCTTTATCTTTATCTTTATCTTTATCTTTATCTTTATCTTTATCTTTATCTTTATCTTTATCTTTATCTTTATCTTTATCTTTATCTTTATCTTTATCTTTATCTTTATCTTTATCTTTATCTTTATCTTTATCTTTATCTTTATCTTTATCTTTATCTTTATCTTTATCTTTATCTTTATCTTTATCTTTATCTTTATCTTTATCTTTATCTTTATCTTTATCTTTATCTTTATCTTTATCTTTATCTTTATCTTTATCTTTATCTTTATCTTTATCTTTATCTTTATCTTTATCTTTATCTTTTTATCTTTATCTTTATCTTTATCTTTATCTTTATCTTTATCTTTATCTTTATCTTTATCTTTATCTTTATCTTTATCTTTATCTTTATCTTTATCTTTATCTTTATCTTTATCTTTATCTTTATCTTTATCTTTCTTTATCTTTATCTTTATCTTTATCTTTATCTTTATCTTTATCTTTATCTTTATCTTTATCTTTATCTTTATCTTTATCTTTATCTTTATCTTTATCTTTATCTTTATCTTTATCTTTATCTTTATCTTTATCTTTATCTTTATCTTTATCTTTATCTTTATCTTTATCTTTATCTTTATCTTTATCTTTATCTTTATCTTTATCTTTATCTTTATCTTTATCTTTATCTTTATCTTTATCTTTATCTTTATCTTTATCTTTATCTTTATCTTTATCTTTATCTTTATCTTTATCTTTATCTTTATCTTTATCTTTATCTTTATCTTTATCTTTATCTTTATCTTTATCTTTATCTTTATCTTTATCTTTATCTTTATCTTTATCTTTATCTTTATCTTTATCTTTATCTTTATCTTTATCTTTATCTTTATCTTTATCTTTATCTTTATCTTTATCTTTATCTTTATCTTTATCTTTATCTTTATCTTTATCTTTATCTTTATCTTTATCTTTATCTTTATCTTTATCTTTATCTTTATCTTTATCTTTATCTTTATCTTTATCTTTATCTTTATCTTTATCTTTATCTTTATCTTTATCTTTATCTTTATCTTTATCTTTATCTTTATCTTTATCTTTATCTTTATCTTTATCTTTATCTTTATCTTTATCTTTATCTTTATCTTTATCTTTATCTTTATCTTTATCTTTATCTTTATCTTTATCTTTATCTTTATCTTTATCTTTATCTTTATCTTTATCTTTATCTTTATCTTTATCTTTATCTTTATCTTTATCTTTATCTTTATCTTTATCTTTATCTTTATCTTTATCTTTATCTTTATCTTTATCTTTATCTTTATCTTTATCTTTATCTTTATCTTTATCTTTATCTTTATCTTTATCTTTATCTTTATCTTTATCTTTATCTTTATCTTTATCTTTATCTTTATCTTTATCTTTATCTTTATCTTTATCTTTATTCATCCAAATATTCCGTTCTTTACATAGTTTATCTTAAACTAATTAATCATGTATATACTTATTCTATGCGTAAGTGATACTTATCATAGACATATCAACTAAAACTTAAAATAATGCAGAATAGCCGCAATCCATCACTAAAACAAATCAACTCTTATACTATATTCCGCAAAAAATGGAAAAACGGAAAGACTCATATGCTTAAAACTAACTTAAAACACTACTTACAACTAATTAACAACAACAGTTATACACCAGGCTATCCAAATCCAGCGTATTAACCCTCCTGTGATAAAATAGCAGGCCCTCGTCGCCATAGAGCAGCCCCTCGTCCTTCAACGTTAGGAGATCCACAGGCAACAGATATCTGTGCACCCTAAGGGTCTCCATATCACTCCTCCCCTCGAAGCAGCCAGTCACCATCCCATTCTCCAGGACGGACGATCGTTCCAAAAATCTCAGCGCAGTCCTCATAAGAAAAACATCGATCCTCTCGAAACCCGCATGGTCATAAATGACGCGACAAGTCGGTCTCCGGAACGAACCATCGGGGAACTGGCGAGCCCTTAATCCAAGGCAAGTCGACAAAATACGCCTCTCCCAGACCCTAAGCCTCTCCATCTGATGGGACGAAATCCCAAACCAGACAGGGAAGGCATAAGACATCAGAGGTCTGATGATCTGCCTGTATACAGCTTTACCTCCCTACGCAAACCCTCCCTTCGGCGCAGTAACCTACAGTAGGAGTGGTATATCCCCTTCATCCTATCCAAAACGGAATCCACATGTCGATAAAACTCAAAGCATTCGTGGAAAATCACCCCGAGATACTTAATCCTGTCGGAGACTCTTACAACTTCACCGCCTATCCTCAGCACCGGTACGAACATCCTTGCGTTGGTGTACAGTCGTCCACGCCGTCCCTTAAATATTACGCAATCCGTCTTTTCCATATTCAGGCAGAGACCCCATTTGCAAAAGTATCCGTGCAGTCTACCCAGGTATCCGCTGAGTCTCTCATTCACCCTTGCCGCTCTGGGTCCAGATGCCGCAACCAGCACATCGTCTGCATACAGAAGGAGTAAATCTCCGTCAGGTGGCCGAGGTATATCCGACATGAATATGTTGAATAGGACAGGTCCCAGTAGTGACCCTGCGGCACACCAGGAACAACATTTCTTTCATCAGAGAGTGTATCGCCCACTCTCACTCTGAGGGAGTGATCCCTCAGTAATTCCGCAACAATTCCGCAGAGATGCCCGTAGAAACCAAACGACATCATCTTATAACTATACCTCCTGCCAAACATTATCAAAAGCCTTTGCGAAGTCCAGGCTCACAGCAACCGTCGGATATCTCCTATTCAGTCCTCTTGCTACATAGTCCGCAAGTGCCATCAGTGCATGGGACGTAGAGTGGCCCCTCTTAACTCCAAATTGGCAATCCAGCAATATCTCGTTATCGTCCCTGAATCTTCTCATACGCTCCAAAGTAAACCACTTCATAAGCTTACCCAGGCTAGAGAGCAGAGATATGGGTATGTAGCTTACCAGCACCCCTAGGGTCAGACCCCGGCTTGGGTATAGGCACAATGATCGCACCCTTCCATGCTTTTGGGAAGTAACTAATGTTGAAAAAGTGGTTAAGCACCAACGCCAAGAACCTCCATGTGGTGGCGTCCGTCTTCCTCAGGATCAGGTCCGGTATCCCATTCGACCCGCTGGATCTCTTGTTAGGTCTACTGGACAATGCCCTGCCAATATCAGAGGGAGTCAGCAAAGAAAAACCTCCTCCAGCGAAATCCCTATCTCGAACACCATCCGCCGTAATATCCGGGCCAAATTCAATGATCGGGGCCTGATTCCTCAGCCCCGATACATCCTCCAAGACCATCCCTACGATAGTGGAGGACTGGAGATTCACAGCAGCTCTCTGCACACCGCAGAAACGTTCAGCCAAAAGATTCGCCTTGCCACCGTCATCCCTCATTATATCAGCAACCGCCAACCTTCGCCGCACACCTGCTGCACCCTTCACTTTCCGAAAAGTCCTGTTGTCCACCTTAATACTCCATAGATAATGCGTCCAATATTTCTGCTCAAACAAAGCAATTGCTCCCTGGATTATCCTATCCAGGTTCCTTATCTCAGCCCTCAATATGGGAATTCTCGAGACATCTCCCGTCCTCCTCAGTATCCTCCGAAGCCTCCTCTTCTCCGATATGAAGCCGATGATGTTGTCGGGGAGTATTAGCACGCCGGCATGACGTACTGGTAGTCTTGGAACCGATTCGTCCACCGCAGTTCTAATGACGCCAGTCATAGACTCGATGTAGTCATCAATTTCGCGGGCGGTCACATTCCGATTCCGACGGAAGCATGAAGTCAGGCAAATCACGAGATAGTACCGCGTTGAAAGGCCTCGTATTCATCCTATCAAAGTCAAAGAGATATCGCTGCTATCTACCGCAAAGTCCATCCATCCGCAAGATCAACTCCACAGCCCTGTGGTCAGACTCGTAGTGCGGAGTTTTAAGCCCAGCAGCACTTTCCGGCACCGGTACAATATCAGATGATGTCATGACTACGTCGATAAACGATGGGTTTCCCACATGGAAACATGTCGGGCCCTCCGTGCGACGTATCTCCAGCTCAGGACACATCCTCAGGAATTCTCTGAGGCAGTCACCACTGCGGTTGCAGACACTTCCACCCCAGTACTCGTGCTTCGCGTTCAGATCCCCTCCAAGCAGGAGCGATCCCGCCGCTGACAATCCAACCAGGGGATCCAAATCCGCTGGGCAAAGAGTGTCCCTGGGTCGCAGATACATTGACACAATAGTCAATGCCATCACACCAGAACGACGAATCCTCACCGCCGTGCATTCCACATTTCCCATATCCAACGGAACCCTCTCAGCGTGCAGACTCTCGCGAAAAAGTACAGCAGTACCGCCACCCCGTCCATTGACATGATTCTGCCTAAAGGTCGTGTATCCTCTCATCTCAAAAATATGCCTCGAAGACAGTTTATGTTCAGCCACCATCAGAACATCCGGTCCATGTTCCTCCAGGAACAAGTTTAAATAGTGTCTCTTATGCCTGGACACTATCGAGTTGACATTCACAAAGATACACTTAATTGTGCGAACCATTCTGAAGACTCAACAGCATTCCCAGGAGTGCCTGGGATTTATCCTCATCAGTCCTAAGTCTGCCGTATTCAAGAGCAAAACCTCCTATCTTGCTCAAGCAGTGCAATAGACCACCTCCAAAAAATCTTCTGCAATCTCCATCGATGAGATTAAAATTTCCTCTCGCCGCTTCTAGTGTAAGGCCGCTAGACGGAGCCTGAAGGGGCCTCTGGGGCACTCCAACACCACCAGCCACAGCAGCGTACGATACACCCGTACGAGTAGAGTTTCTCGCAGCCGTAACGCTGCTGTTTTTTGCAACTGCCTTTCTCTCAGCAGCTTTCCTCAGAAGCTCCTGGCGTCTCGGGCACTCAGCAGAGCTTGCCGCGTGTCCTTCGACGTTGCAGTTGGCGCACCTTACCGGCAGTCCAATCCTTCTCACAGCCTGGCCCGTGGTAGGATCAGTCACTACCTTCTCCGCGCTATTCTCTCCCTTGGGTGGGACCTTGCATTTCCCCGGTCCGTGGGAACCTCCGCATTTAACACACCTATATGGCATGTTACAGTTGGTCGATACATGCCCATATCGCTGACAGTTGTAGCACTGCGTCAGCCCCTTCCTTTTTGGTTTTTCAATATACACTCTACAGTGCAGAATGCATCTGATGCCTTGGAACGCCATCAGGTCCGAGTCTCTGCTCAGACTAAGGATCCACTTGTCCCCCTTCAGCTTCCGGAGACTCAAAATCTGCATTCTAATGCCTAGATCATTTAGGTACTCGGCGACTTCATCTGTCTCAAAGGTGCCCGATAGGCCCTTCAGCATCACTGAGTAAGGCATCTAGTCCTTCGGTGTATAGGTGTAGAAGGATATACCACTATTCTTCAGCATCGCCTTCACCTTCTCGTAGTCTGCCAAGGTGCAGACCTCTATATTGGTCACATTTGCGCCCAAAATCTTCAAGTTATACTCCTTATGCCCCAAAAGTTTGTTGGGGTCACTAGTCAGCAACTTTATGTTAATATTATATGTTGTAAGCACCGGGACCTTCACGCGCTTACTTGCCGTCTTTAGGCTCTGACCCGCCTTACCATCGTCTACAGCCCTGGTTTTTACGGCCTCCTTCGAAGGCTTAGAGCCCTCACTCTTATCGTGTTCACCGCCCACAGCAGTCTCCTTGTCAGGCACGACTTTACATGGAATGTTCACCTCCTCGGTGACCATTTCCTCACTCTCCTCGTCAGTGGGTTCCTCTTCACCACTCTCATCGCCAAATTTCCTATTGAACCTCGCCATCATCTGTTCCATGGCCTTCCTGAGACGATCGTTCTCATGCCTCAGGGAATTCACCTCCTTCTCCTTTAGTTCTAACGTACGGAGTAGCTCGTCCGCAGTTACCACCCGCGCCCTCTTTTTAGGGCAGGATGCATCCCTGTCAGCCATTATATTCGCGTTGTATTCTTATCAGTAGAATACGAACACGTCACCGCTTACTCTCCTTGTGAAATAAATTTCCACGTGTTTATGTACACGTCACCTCTTCAATCACAGCAATACACAATAAACAACCCCTATGTGTTTTCCGTCTCAGCTAGCGCAGGTAAAACCCACACACTTTGTTCAAACAACTTCGTTCGTATTGAAAAATACGCGCAAAGCAAAAAAAAAAAAAAAAAATTCCGTAACACAACCGTCCGTAATGATTGCACGATACAGAATTGCAGAGTTAAAAAAACTACACTAAGGTACAACTACACGGTTGCAAGTAAAATAATGTACAAAAAGTCTATCGATATACATATGTACATATTCATGAGATCAAATTTTTTTAATGACAAATTATTTGGTATTCTAAAACTAAAGCCGCAAGAATTTCATGACCTTAACAAATCTTTTGTCTGAATAACATCAAAAACTGTAGGCACTTGAAGCCTATTTCGTTCTTTCGTTTGAATAAATCACTTAATGAAACTAATGATAAACTAGGGGAAATATTAAAGAAATAAACTGAATAATGAGTAATTGATGTACCATTGTACTTTTGAGTCTGAAATTGTACAAAAAAAGTACAATTGTACCAACTCCTTCAACCCTGATTTGAATGCTTAATATCGTGTCCGCTATCTAACGTTTTTTTTCAACTAGTGCTTATTTCGTGAATGGTAAAACTTAGCTCATGTTTGATTTGACAGATAATTAGTTTTATCCTTCCGCTGGACGAATACGGTTGTGTATACGCTTGAACAACGCTGGGAAATATTGCACCATTACTTTGAAAATCATGGTAATGTTGCAGAATGTGTGCGATGTGTTCAGATGAAGCTCATTTTGATCTTGGCGGGTATATAAACAAGCAAAATTGTTGCATTTGGGACACAGAAAACCCGCACGCATACATTGAAAAGCCGATACAGCCAAGACGAGTCACTGTTTGGTGCAGATTTTGGTCCAGAGGCATAATTGGGCCAATTTTCTTCGAAAATGAGCAAGGAGTGGCCGTTACAGTCAATGGCGATCGTTATCGGGCCATGTTGAAGGAATTTTTGTTCACAAACATTGAAGAGGAGGATATTAGCAACATTTGGTTTCAACAGGACGGCGCTACGTGCCACACAGCCGAAGCTACACTCGATGTTTTGCGCCCTGTTTTTGAAGATCGCATTATCAGCCACAGAGCTGATGTCGTTTGGCCACATCGGAGCTGCGATTTGACACCGTAGGTCTATTATTTGTGGGGTGCCATCAAATATAAGTTTTACGCCAACAAGCCAGAGACAATTGACGCTTTAAAGGACAATATTCGTGAAGCCATTGGTGAAATACAGCTGCACACAATCGATAATGTCCTTAAAAATTGGACCCTATAAATTGGAGGCAGCCATTTGAATGAAATTATTTTCCATTATTAACCGGAAGGATTGTACTTTCAAATAAAAAAGAAAGTTGAGAAAATATTCAGTAGTTATTTTTTATAGCATTTTCAAAAAAAAAAAAAAAAATTATTTGGCGGACCCTTTAGATGAAAGTACAAGAGAAGATCTTAACAAAAATACAAGCACGTGTATTGATCATCTTTTTATAAGATGTAATCTGAAAAACACACAAATAAACCAATCATAATAACAACTACTTCGGATCATTATTCTCTCTTTTGTTATATTAATAATAAAGAAACACTGCAGTGTAGGGATACCATCAATAATCCGTGTACCAAAATAGTTAATTAAAAAGTAAATAATTTGATGCAAAATACAAACTGGTATGCTTCTTTTAATCAAAATGAGAACGTTAACGAAATTTATGACAAAATTCACAAAAAGTTTAACGAAATTTTTTAGAACGCTACAAGAAATATAAAAAATTAAAAATCAAGGTCGAACAATCTGTGGTTAACTGATGAAATTATAGAAAATTGTAACATTAGGGATAAGCTTTATAGAAAATGGAATAAATTTACAAAAAATTTTTAAATTTTTGAAATAAGAAAATATATAATGCGAAAAATAGCTACTACAGAAATAAATTTTTTGCAAATCGAAATAATATGTGCGGTGCGTGGCAACTAATTAATGAAATTGTGGGGAAAAAGTATAATAATACTGCAACATTAAAATACAACGACAATAGTACAGGTGGAAAACTCAATGTACCTTCAACCAACAACCGAAGAAGAAACTTATAATATTTTGAGTAGCCACAATATTAAAAAAGGTCCTGGATATGATGGGATTAGAACAAAAGATAGGACTAGAACAAAAGACTAACAACATAATGCAAGTCTTATTATGTCAGCAATAACGCAAATTGTTAGCCCAAGTCTTAACAGCGGTATTACACCACAACAAATAAAAACATCAGTTGTACGGCCAATATACAAATAAGGAAAAAAACGGACTATAATAATTACAGAATGATCTCTATTTTACTTGGTATTGATAAAATTATGGAAGAAATTGTTGTGAGAAGGCTTAGGGACTTTTTAAAAGAGTACAAAATAATAGACAAAAATTAAAAGGAGAAATACTAGCAAACTGTAGAAAAATATCTAACCACATAAACGATTCCATAAAAAACAAAAACCACTGCCTAGTCGTATTCATTGACTTTAGTAAAGCTTTTGATACTTTGTCACATAAAAACTTAATTAATATTTTGGAAAAAAGTGGTATTAGAGGAAATTGTATTAAATGGCTTAACAATTACTTAATCGACAGAAACTATAGAGTTAAAGTGGATAATAAAATAAGCGAAGAAACAATATAAGATCATGGAGTTCCTCAGTGCTTCAAACTTGGCCCAATATAATATATTATATGCAAACGAGATGTTAAAACACTCAAAAACTGAACATCAACTGAACAGATGACACTGCAATTGTTGTAACTCACATAAATTTACATACTGCAACTCAGATGATGCAAAATCAGTTGGATGCTTTGGCAAAATTATGTCATGATAATGGAATCATTATTAATGTATCAAAGACTAAACTGCTGCATATAAAACCACCACATATATTATACACAGATGTAAAATTATAATTCCACAATACTACATGTTTACATGCAAATTATAACGGAGAATTAGATAAGAATGAGAAATGCAACTCATATATAGAAATGGTGAATATTTACATTTATATATATTTAATTATATTTATATTATATACAGGAACAACAAAAAATAAATAAATTACGCAAGACGGCTTTTGTACTTCAATTAAGCTACTCCTGTAGTACAAGACAAGCTCATTACTATTTTGTTAAGCCATATTTAAGACATGGCATCACTGTTTGGGGTGGGGCAACATACTATAAAAGTTTACAAAACAGCCAAAACAGAATATCAAAAATACTGATAAGAAACAAAAAAAACTAACAGAAACAGCAAGATCTCAGAAACTTCAAGCTTAGCAAAATATCTTAATGTTTTATATGTTGAAAGTATATACCAAACGACCTTAACAAACGAGCTCATCTATGACCATCGATATCTTAATTTTAAAAACCATAGGCATAATACAAGATTAAAAACAGCTCGAAGATTTCAAATATATCATTATGAAAATACATACGGAAAAAATATACTATTAGTATCACTAACAACAATTTTAAATAAGTTACCTTATTCTTTGATTAGTATGCCAAACACAAAAAAGGAGACACTTGTTAAGAAACACTTCCTAAATTTACAATGATTTTTTGCAACTTTTTTTATATTTTTATAATTTAATTTTATAATTTTTATATTCTTATAATTTTAGTACTATATTTTTTGAGATATTATTATAATACTTTTGCAGACAAGCAAATTATTGGCTTTGCGACTTAGTGTTAGAAAATTATTGTAATTGCTAATACTTGAAATAAATAAATAAAAAATAATAAAGAAAAAAAAAAAAGATCATCACGAAATCCAACTTCAACATATTGTTACGTTTTTACCTTTTTAAAAATGTGTTCTTATGATAGTTGTGAGTAGATTGTAGTTAAAATAAAATAAATTTTGTGTTTGGCTTTAATTAAAAATCCTTTATTCAATACAATTATGTACGCCACTGCTTGTAATCCTTTTACAGGCAATAACAATTTTTATTCTTAATTACTCTGTTTGTTTACAATCTTGTAAACAACAACAATTA
>JAKWBJ010000170.1:1207500-1217500 GCA_023159175.1 Wohlfahrtia magnifica | reverse complement strand
AGTTTTTTTACCCAGGTCAAAAATTTTTCGTCATCAGCTCTAGAAATTTCAAGCACCTTAGCCAAAAGCTTTTGATTCTTGTGCCTCAGCCACTACATTAATTTTTTGCATAAGCTTTTCATTCTATACCTAATTTGTTTCAATCATAGCAGCCAGCAACTAATAGCGAACTAACGTCTACACTACTTAATGTTATTGGAGCACTCATTTCAGTGTCTTCTTCATCATTAAATTCATAACTGTCAATGTTAACGCCACGCCGATGAAATTCCTATAACAAACGCTTTTGTAGTCCGGTCTTATAACCAGTGGTTGAGTGCTCCAATTTGTTTAATTCGCGTTTGAGCCTGTCCACTTTTAATCTCTGGAGTTTAATTTTTTTCTCAGTTTTTTATTTATTTAATTCGTATTTATTTTATTTTATATACGCAATCTGAATTCTGAATCTTTGAGTTCTTTTAAATTGCGCTAAATAAAATAAATAACACGTTGTTGTTGTTTTATTTTACAATATATTAATTTTCCCACTTTATTTTAGTATAGCAACTTATTTATCTTACAATTAATATTCGTTTATACACAAATACTCAACACTTTTATTTACGGTTTAGTACGACTTTACATAATGTATAATGCGTCACTTTTTATATATAATTGACTTTACTTCCGAATATTCTTGTACTTCCTACAACATTCGATTTCCGTTAATTTCATATGTAAGACACAAAGATGGTCGAATTGGTAATGCTGCCAAATACACAAATAAGTACGGCATTGCCAGGGTGACAAATTAACGTCCTTAACACAACCCAATAGACCAAAATCCCACAAAACAGCTTTAAAGGCACTGATGTGGTATATCTATTTTTTAGGCTTTGTTTGTTTTCGTAATATTGTTACAACCAATCTATTTAAGTTAAATTCAAAAGGTAATAAATTCATAATACAGAAAAATGAATCAAGCTGGCAACACCGTTAAACTTGCAATAATAATATAATATGAGTTTGTCTGTTTTTATGTTACTTGTGTTTCTCGTATGTACATCATAAACTAAAGAGTAATATCTTGAGTTGTGACTGTGTAATTAATGTTTTTCATATAAATTGTAATTTGCGTACTTTTAAAAATTTACTGCAAAAAAATGCTTATGACTTAGATCTAATTTTCTATTCCGACAATTATTTTGGACAAAAAAATAAATGTGTACTCCCAATGTAAGCTTATTCTCTATATATACATATGTATGTAAGTGTCACCTTTTAGTATTACATATAAATATCTCATTCTCCAAAACGATTGGGACAATAATAATGTTAATAATGTGCTTAAAAATCAAGTTAAAAGACTAAGCCTTAAGACTTAAATTGTAATCCCATATACATGCCAGAGTAGTACACGAACCTTCTAGCAACTACGAAACTTGATCGGTAAACAAAAATCGGAATAAATCGAATTCGCATAAAACGATACACTACCTCCATATAAAAACTTCTGATTCGTTCCTGAACTTGAAAAAAATTCATAAATTTAAATAAAACCATTAAGTCAAGCAAAATCGCACAAAAAATTTAGCAAACATTTTTTTCATTTACGAAAACAACAAAAAGAAAACAATATTCAAAAAGGAGAAGAAAGTATAAATAATAATAATAATTTTTTAGTATTATTTTTACATCACAATCGCTATATATGAATGTACGTGTCTACGCCATTTTTCAATTGGTTTCTTGTCACTGTGATTACTAAAGGAAACATTGAATTTTTTATCACCATTTGGCGGATTATCGTTTTCATCACCAGAAATTTACTCATAACTGGAAGGAACGATTAACAAGTTTTTAGCAGATTCATCTTTATCTTCTCGTGCAAAAGAATTTGCCATCAGACTTTGTGGCGTTGAATTTTTCAATTGTTTTTACAGCTCCTGATATCCACAACACGAGTAAATTATAAGACCACGCCGAAGCTATACTCGTTCCCTATCTGGATTCACATTGAAAATTTCGTTTTAAAACGATTAATTTTTTCAGAACTTCTACTTTTTTTAAGTAATAGGTTGAACTATTAACAGTCACTCTGTAGTTTAACTAATAATATGGTCAACTACTCCTATAAATAGTTATGCTTAATCGCTATTGTTTAGAGAATCAAATCCCTCGCCTCCGTTTTGGCGAGCCGGTAATCGATATTTACATCTTTTAAGCACGCAATTAAGGTTGTAGTCGTATTTTTGACGCAGCAGATGGAGAAAATTGGAAATTTTTTCATATTTCATTTAATGTTCATTAAAAAAACGAAAATTTTAAAACCGCATAAATTTGAATTCCCACAAAACGAGACTTGAGTGTAATTCAATTATGAAAATAATATAAATCTTTTGTTTCTTGTGTTTATTTTTTCTGTTCGCTATTTATTTAAATCATGTAAAAAAGGAAATTAAACATAAAACACATATTCAACTAAAAGGTCTACCTCAAAAGTTTAAAAAAAATAAGTAATATTTCCTCTAAGACGGTTTTCATCACTGTAAAACTGTAATTTTCTAATAAATGCACAAACAAAAAATATTTACTTATTATGCATATGTACAATACTAGATGACCCGTGCGAATTTTTCCCACACCTACTGGTAATTTTTGAAACATAATACAATGAAGATATTAAATAGTGACTTCATTATATTTATTTATAAAAAAGAGTAACAACATCAATCGTTTGTAAATGACAATAATTCATATTTCTTATTAAATTATTGTATAGAGAGTGGTCCAACCATACTGAACGATGTTAATTGTCAGTCACACCTTAACGTCAAGTTTTTTGCTCAACTTAATTTGACATTTCTTTGTTTAACTGTTTGACTAATTCAGCCATGGAGAGGTACACAATTGAACATTGCGTTAATATTTTTCAAGCTTTTTACGAAAATGGGCTTACAAATCAAAATGTATTTCGTTCACTTCGTGCTTTTTTTGGTCAGCATAATCGACGAAATGTGTCCACAATCGGGAGAATTCTGCACAAATTTTAGCATATCTGATCTGTAGGAATGTGGAAACACCTGTGCATGCTTGCCATGTTCGGGCTGGTAGCGTCGTCGGGCCATACATCTCCGAAAAGGAAGTAGGCCAAGCAGTTACCGTGAATTGCGTTCGCTTTCACGGACTTCTTGTAGCCAGAAATTAAGGATATGGACCTGGATGGTATGTAGATCCAACAGAATGTTGCCACTTGCCACACAGCCAACGAGGTAACGGCTCTTTTGCTCGAGAAATTCAATGGCCGTGTTATCTCATATCATGACAATGTTAATTGGCCGCCACGATCATATGATTTGACACCGTTGGACTTTGGGGATAAGCTTATGACAATTCAAGAGTTAAAGAATGAGATAGTTCGGCACATTAACGGCACTTAACCTCAATTATGTCTAAGAATGATTGAGAATATAGATCGACGGATAGAGGTATGCCACCGAAGCCGTGGCGAACATTTGGCCGATATTTTATTTCACTCATAATTGTCATAAATCATTCTATCATAATAAAAAATATTAAGATAATTCTCTGAAAACTTTTTGTTTTATTTACAATTAACATCGTGCGTTTTACTTGGACCACCCTTTATTTCTTTAGAACTTTGCTTTTGCCTGTACAAATCTTTGACAGAAACAAAAATACCTTAGACGTACGGATTCGTGAAAATCTTCGTATAACTCTCCATGAGAAAAAAACATGTCCGAGTAAATACAATCGTCATTTTTGAAAAGTTTTGATCTTATGCCTTGAAAAATTGTTTCATATCATTCGAAAAGGCACAGTTGGATCAAAAGGTATAAAGTTAATTCGGGATTTGATAACAGTTTTATTCAAGTGAATAACTTTTGCAGTGATGATGTACTCACCGATGTATGTTAGGAGTAACTTTGTATCATTAATTAATCGCTGGTTAGGATTATGATTTTGAATTTAACTTATAAATGCAATATTCTTTGAAATCAGCCGGATGAATTTATGTACCTGAAAATTCTGTTGGGTACTACTGAGCATTCATTCCCTGTTTCCTTCTGCTCACCACAATCAGAACTTAAGCAAATCTTTTCTTTTTTTTATATAATCTTCGATTTTTGTAACGGAATTGACGTTGAGTGCAATTGAAAAACATGTTGTTCATTGATTTATGTGATGTTAAAAATGGTGGTAATAATTGTATCATAACTACAATGACAATGCTTCGGGATTTGAAATGCTTCGTTATTGTAATTTGTTGAAGCTTCTAAGTCACTGTTACCCAAATTTAGCAACCAATCCGTAAAAGAAGGATTATTTGGTCTCATATTTCAGTCAAATAATGGGCTTACCATAAGAGCATAAGGGCGATCTTTATACAGTATTTTCAAAAACTCACAACTGGTAATATTATTATTATTATCCCTGACCTATTGCGGACACTGCGACCCATGGGATCTATTGTGGCTCTTCCGGTCTATAGTTATTTTAGCAGATATGATGCCTTCCTAATGAACATCAGCAGATATGAAACCATAATGGTTGATATGTCACACAGTGAGACCCCATGTTTACCTAAACCTATCAAGAACCCCACATTCACACTCGCAACTGGTAACACCTGGCGAAAATCTCCACGAAACCGATTTTTTTCATAAGAAAAGTTATCATTCATAATGTCCTTTAAAAGGCGACCGACATCGCATAGTGCGCGTTTGGGTACCACTGAAATGTCGTCACAAATGATGAGATCTGTTTTGATGTGTATCCTTTGTGGTAAATCGAATCTATGAGACCGATGTGTCTCAAGAAGTTAAACGTATTTTAAAAACCAAATATCATGTTCAATCCGCTGGTGGGAAATTAACTGCAATGCCGGTCCATGGAACTGGTATAAGGTTTGTTGTTTTTACGTTATTTGTGCACTTATACATTTAACAAAACAAAAACACTGCATAGCCCACAACAGTATTGCTAAGAATGGTTTTTGCAAAAACAAAATGTGTTATGTTAAACTGTAAAACAAAAACTTCAAGACTTCTCATCATTTTTCGTCATTAGAGTAGAAATTTAGCTTTAAAATGAATCATCAATCATAAATTTTGATGCAGTAATACGGAAGATATTTCTAATCGACAAAAAATACCTTTTAGAAATAATATATGTATATATGATTTTTACGTTTTAACCTTTTATAGTAAATCATCATCAATATCGAATATTCTTGTAGTCACTAAAAAATTCTATTTAAGTTAACTCCAAAAGACAATAGAATCATAATACACTAAAAGGAATCAAACTGGCAACAACGTTAAACATACAAGTGGTAGCACTCTTAATAGCACAGACAATTAGGGCAGTGACAGATACACAAGAGCCTTGACGCAAGCCAATAAATTCCATAATAAAGTTTATAGCTAAGACTACCACCGTACTACTTTAGTGTATCTTTCTTTAGACGTTGTTAATTTTCGTAACACTGCCAACACTTTCATTTTTGATCGCAGGCTTTTATTTTTCTGTATTCTGTATACCATAACGTTTTACCTTTTAACTACTTTATAAGGTCCATTACAGTTAGATCGTAGCTTGGGGGATAATCTTTTTTTCCGCTGTGTGTTACGGAGTAGAACCAGTTGTCCCTCATGAGAGCCCTCAGTATTTGCTGCACGATCATACCTGGCTTTCAATCCATTGCTGAACATTTTTATACGTTTGTGCACAAATTCGTGAGGTTCATTGAGACCTTCCTGTTTTTCAGCGTACGTGACATCCTTCTCTGTGGCAGGCTTAACACCAAACTCTAAGCCATCAGGCAGTTTTAGCTGAGCACCAAAAATAATTTTGGCCGGTTGTTGAATCATGGACAGCTGATCGGTACTCCAATAGAAACCTCGGAATGTGATCGTCCCAGTCTGCCTTCCCTCACCACTTTTCGCAAGTATTCCTCTAGGGTTCGATTGGGTATTCGCCTCTTAAACACCACGAGAACATAACGATTTCCGGCCTTACTGACAGGGAAAAGGCCTGCTGCGTCCATCGTTATACGTTCAAAGAGTGCGCTCGAGATATATTGTTAGAGCTGACTTCGGGTCCTTCTTACTGGGTACAGTTTGCTATACAATTCGCCACTGCTTGCTGACATTCAACCCAATAAAAACGTTGTTCTAAATTTTATAAGAGTCTTTGCCACAGCAAGGTTCCCTCCGCTTGCTCCATTATGGAACTCATTTAACACTTCCTTCATTTTGGAGGAAGATTGGATAGTTTTTCTATTTGCAGTTTCCCAATGGCGATATAAGCACCCATTAATCAACTTCATACTGTCCCATTGTGCTCAACACGCTTTTGTAAGAGGACGCTCTGCTGATATTTCATTGCGGGTAGGCCGTTTGTCCTCTTCTTTAGCTGTTATAATCTTTATCAATATTGGTCAGGAGTGCAAAGATCCTGACCAGTCTTCGTTTGCATCTATTTACGTTAGGCGGATAACAATGACGGATTCCTTTATCTCAGCCTTCACACAATGTTTACACTCCAAATTATAAGGTCACCGTGCTCTATGCCACTTCGGTGTTCAATGATTAAGTCCTAAGTCTGGAGGCGTTCAATCCAACGTATCAGCTGTGTTTCATGGTTCTTAAAGTGCAGCAGCCATCTCAGTGCGGAATAATCAGTCCTTAGCAGAAAATGCTGGCCATATAGGTACTTATGGTAATGTTTTATGTATTAGAGCACTGCTAGTAGCTCATGTCGAGTCACACAATAGTTCCGTCCAGGCCTTGGCAGTATGCGACTATAGTACCCCACGACCTTCTCCGTCCCATTGACCACTTGTTAAACTACACCATATCCGCTGGCATCACAGTCTAGTATGAATATTGCACCTGGGACTGGATACGACAAAACCGGTGCAGCACAGAATAGATTTTTTAGCGTCTTGTATACCTTTACTGTGACTCAACCTAATGATATGCCTTTCACTTCTTGGTGAACTCATTCCTGCAGGGTTAGTCGCAAAGCGTCTGTCATATGTGAATAGTCCCAAAAAGCTACATAAATCATGAAGATTCTGGGGATGGATCCATTCCTTTACTTCTCGTATTTTATCTTCATCTGTGGAAATGGCATCTCCTGTAACAAGATGCCCCAAATATATTACTTGTCTTTGGAGCAATGTACATTTATTCACACTCAAGTGTAGTCCAGTCAATGATATTCGTTGCAGAACTCCTGCCAGGTTTTTGAGGTACTCATCGAAAGTTCTGCCCATCACTATTATGTCATCGCGGTAAACCAGACAAGTCTTCCAATAGAGTCCCTTTAGTACGCGCTCAATAAGCCGTTCGAATGTAGCCGGTGTATTGCAGATCCCAAATGGTATAACTTTAAAGCCACCGTTCGCACTGAAAGCAGTTTTCTCCTCATTCTTGTCTACAATCTCTACCTGCCGCTTTGCAGATCTACATTAAATCCACTTCGTTCCAGTTAACGTATCCAGCGGGACATCGATTTTTGGTAGCAGAAAGCTGTCTTCCTTGGTGACATCATTCAGCTTCCTGTAGTCTACACAGAATCTTGTACTTCCATCTTTCTTTTTATCTAAGACTACAGTTGAGCTCCAAGGACTCGATGGTGGTTCAATTACACCACTTCTCTCCATTTCATGTCACTTCATCATTGTACAGCTCCTGAACATCATTACGCTTTGCCAGATGTATACTTTTGGTGCCTGTATTATTGGTATCGCTTCGCCAGTATTAATTTCATGTTTGACTACAGCTGTTCTTTTTTTCGTGGCGAAAGCGAAGGCGTACCTCTTTAGCAGCTTTTTGGCTTTATTTCTTTCCAGAGCTGATAGATCTGCTACCCATTTCTCTACATTGGCTGATATTTTGGCAGGTTCCACCAATGTTCGCTGTGTATTATATAGCTTACACGAATGAATTTTTCGTAGATTGTAACAATATATTCTAAATTTCTCTATAAGTTGGTTTGGCCGATAATCTTGCGCAAACCACTGAACTGAGAGTGGCTGAAATTGGGGGTAAACGGATAAAATTAGTGACTTTTGGAATTACGCGTTTTTTTTTTTTTTTTTTTTTTTTTGTAAGGACCAATAATTACTAATCAAAATTTTTTCAAAATTTCTTTCAGCTTATAATTTTATTGAAGACGTTGCTGCTTTTTTACCTGTCGATACACTTAGATAATAATTATAATACCAGACCCTTTAGACTTTTAAGTTTTTACAAACCATGGTAAACAGAGTTTGTGCAAAACATGCTCTCGATTTCCTGGACACTGTGGAATAGATGGTAATGAGACAGAGAATGTATTGACTAGAAAAGGTTCCGTGACACCATACATATATTGTCGCGAAACCTTAATGTGTACTACCACTGACAATCTAGTCGAAGTTTGGGAAAATACCAGATGCTTGGAACACTGGTATGCTCAAAGTGGACTTCGCCACTCTAGATCAGCGAGCAGTCCACGTCGTTCTAAGGTTCTTAAATTTGGTAGGACGGAATTAAAACTCCTAACGGAGTTTCTTACATGCAACTGTGAACTGAAAAACACATCTGAAGAGGATGCCACAGATGTGGATATTTGTAGACTGTGCCCATAGGCATCAGAGACAGCATAACACATATTGTGTGGTACTTGATAGGCTTAGATAGAAATGTTTAGGTAGATATAAGGTGGCACTGGGTGACATATTCACCATCATGGTTTTAGATCTGCTTGTGCATTAGGAACGCAGCAGATCTGCTAAACAAGCTATAAACCGAAAAGGCACAACAGATCCAATGGGCCGCAGTGTCCTGCCTGATGATTATACACATCAATGATAATAATAATGCTCTCACTTTGACTTAATAGCCGTTGAAGAAAAAGTAAAAAAGTCAAAACAATTGAGATGTAACCTAATTTAAAATTAAAAAACTGAATGTGACCTAGCGAAATACTATTTGAAAAAAGAAGGGAATTTATTCGCAAATTCAAATAGATATAGTGGCAAGATAGAGCGTAAAACCCACTATTGTCTCATTTCAATTTAAAAGAAAATAACGAAATTGGTGGCACCGTACTATTTTCTCCGTTATAACAATATCAAGAAGATACATACATACATTGCTTTACAAATACAACATTTTTTTCAAATATGACAAAATGTAAAATTTTTTCCTTCTCATAGTTTACAGTATGACAAATCAACATTTATACATTTATACATTTTTTCAGAAAGCATGTTTTTTAACAAAATAAATAATGAAAAAATCTTTTTTATACGATTTTCGATCAAAAAGTTTTCTTTCTTAAATGAAATATACGAAAAGTATTTAATCATAATTTTGTAGAAAAATAATGAAATTCAAGTAAATAAAATTTTAGGGTTGTGTAATGTTGAATATTAAAATTAAACCGCGCATTGAATAGATATAACTGAATCTATATATTATTATTTCAATTCACAGAAATCTGTATATAAAGAATATGCTTCTAAGTTTGATTTGAAAAAAGTATATACCGAAACATAATTTCTTGCACCTTTATAAAGCCTTAGTATCATCTTCCATAGCTTTTAGCTTAGTTTTTCAAATAATATATATTTCCGCAAAACCGTTTGTAGCACGATGGCCCGGGGCTAAAAGCTTTTGGTGATCCCGTTGTTAAAACAGTAGTCTTTGAATGTTGAACTTTGAAAAATTGTGGCATTGTCAGAAACAATAACTTCAAGTAACCCACTTGTGAAAAAGATATTTTGTAGTAATGTGATTGTTTTTATTATACGAATTTCCGCCCATTTTGATTTAGCATCTACTAGCACGAAGAAATTGTGATTTGGAATGATCCGGCGTAATCTATATGAATCGAAAATTTTGGTTTGATCCTCCCAACAATGAGTAACCACCTTTGGTGGATCCTTTCTTACCTTAGTAGAGCTTGAATATTCTTGAACGCGGTCTGTTATCTGTTATTAAAG
>JAKWBJ010000170.1:1147500-1202500 GCA_023159175.1 Wohlfahrtia magnifica | reverse complement strand
GTTATAGCTACGATCGGGTTGGAAGATCTCTAGGAAGAAAGATCTGTCGAGTAATTGTTGTTGTTTACAAGATGGTAAACAGAGTAATTAAGAATAAAAATTGTTATTGCTTTTAAAATGATTACAAGCTGTGGTACACAAAACTATGTTGAATAAAAGATTTTTTTAATTAAAACCAAACACAACATTTATTTTATTTTAACTACAATCTACGAACACATAACACATTTTTAAAAAGGTAAAAACGTAGTAATATATATGTTGAAATTTATTTTTCTGTAATTTTTTATTTCTTTTACTATCGTCGCCAAATTGTAATGTTGAATCTTAAAATTAAGACATGCATTGAATACATATAACTGAATCTATATATTATTTCAATACACAGGAAATATGTACATATATAAAAAAATATTTTTCTAAATTTGATTTTAAACAAAAGTATAATAGAAAAACTGATATGTCAGTTGTAATAAGGTATTTGAAGTAATATTAAAAGGTTGCTAGAATAAATACATTACAGGTTGTATGAATTTGTATTTTTCATATAGTAAATGAGAAATAAATTAATATAGTATTGCCAGTTTCGAATATGAAAAAAGCATGAAGTGTACTTAGTTAAAAAACTGATTTTCAATAAAAATTTCTAAAAAGGTTTATTAGCTTTGAAGTGTATTTTAACTAATTTGTATTTGAAACTCAAAATAAAAAAATTTTTGTGAATATAGCCGTAATTCTTCTGCCTTAACTCCATTGTTACCCTTTATTAAAAATAAAAAATTATACCGATGGTAAATCACTTTTTCATTCTTTGAAAACTACATACAGTGCGAGATAACGGAAACACTCGTTTTTGTCAACACTCTAAAACATCATGCCTTTTTTTCTATCATAGTCGACTATAAAACGTCAAACAAACCACAAAGCTCCAAATAAAACACCATTTTAGCTTCAATAACAACTAAACCACATACATATGTGCATACATAGATTTATTTTACGAAATTAGTTCCGAATCTTTGGATTCTCCTTATAACTAATATAGAAATGAAGTTACATATGTATTGTCTTTCTTTGTTCGGTTGATTTTTGTTTTCGTTGGAAGCCTTTTTTGTTCCTTTGGATTTTTATTTTTTTTTTTTTGTTTGCTTTTAGTTCATAAACAATAAAAACGCTTTAAACTGCACTATCAATATATTTCTTATGTAAATTTGTATATTAATAAAAGTCAACAATCTGATAAACCATAGCACCCGCGGTTTTATTAGTTGACGTTATCCCTAGAGGGGGTGACACATTGGCAAACATTTGTTTGCAAACATCACCCCTTTAGTGCACTGTATTTAAAAATAAAATTTTATTGTCAAATTTGATGTAGCCAATAACTGATTCAAACATTTCTTTTGTCAACAAACGGACACATACACAAATGTTTAAGCAATAATTTTTTCAGCTTACTGCGAACGCCGCAAAGCGTTAATTTTATTTATTTAAGACTCCGAATATTGAATAAATATGAGATTTTTTCCACGAAACAAGCTTTTGTTGATGAGTAGGCGAACTTTCCAACTTAATGGACTTAAATCTCTGACGTTTTTCTGTGTTTTCTTTTCTACGAAATTTAGTTTATGCATTGCATAAATCATTTTAGTTATCATTCTATTATATTTTTTCCAGTTGAAGGACTTTGTTCTTGATTTTCTAACAATAAATATATAATTTTTTATAGTTGAAGCGTTTGTTTTTGCGAAATTAAAGGTGAAATCTCCATAGTGAAAACATTGGAAATCAAACAAGAGCTTTGTGAGTACGTTTTTTACAACATGTTCTGCCATGAAATCAGAATGTCATGGGAATTAAATTTTCATCTTTTAACATTGTCTATTGATTTATGCATAAAATTTCTAATAAAATTCAAATTTAATTTCTTTTATATCTAATTAGTGACAAATTCTAATGGATTGAAAGTTATTATGAGAAACACCAGAAGTATGCTCTTAAAGAGTGTTTTATGCGCATAAAATAAATTTTTTAATATAAATCGTTATTTGTTATATCTGAGCAAACTTTTATACTTTGAAAATGTCATGTTAATGTCTGCTGATGTAATAGGGGGTATATTTGAGGATAACAATTCCTTAAGATCATTTTTTAAAACATAATTATCTTCTTCAAATTATGTTTTAAAAAATGATCATCATTTTTTAAAACATAATTTGAAGAAGATGCGTTAAGATCTTTTTTTAGATATTGACATACAAACTTTGGTTTGTTTTCTTTTTTAGCTGTTTTAATATTAAGCTTTGTGTTATAATTTTTTGTCTCCCCAATATTCTGAACCGTCTCAGTTAATAATGGCATAATGCTCAACTAATGTTAAGCCCTTGGTTTGCAGTTTTTTAATTAATTTATCAATGTGTGAAACTGAATTTTGCAGCAATGAAAATTAATTCACTTATTGTATTTACATTTTTTTGAAGGTATTGAGACCTCGCATTATTTTATGCGCTAAGAACATCTAAGATCTTTTCATAATTGCAAGCGTAGTAATTGATGGCCGCAAGCTAAGTTCCATAAATTATAACTGGTTCGGGCGACAAAGGAAAGTCTGGATACGTTTCTTTGAAAATGTCAACCCTATTTATCGCTTTCAAGGCCACTTTTTATACATTTGCAATGACTTTGTTTACATTTTCCTCTTGATCTCTAATACGTTCACATAAACGATGAAGTTCATGAGCAACGCAAGTATTATGTGTTAGTTTGTTGAATATCACCTTATGTTTGTCGAAAGAAAAACAAATTCAAGTTTTTTTTAAATTAACGTTAAAAACCCTAAACGAATCGAATTGTGCAGTTGTGAAGTATTCGATTTTGTCCGAAACAACCGCGTTAATTAAAAATATTTGGCTTGATGCTTTTTTGTCAAAATGTAGAACACCGAAAATGAAATATTTCAGAAATTTTTCCAGTGGCAACAGTTGTTTCACCTACTGAAATCCAGAAAGATTGGTCTATTATGCAATTCCGTATGGACTCTAAGCATTTTCTGTTAATATTTTTGATTTGCATACAAGCATATTTAGATTATTAAACGATTTATAATCTTCCAAAAGTTGTTTAAGATCCTGATAAATGGTAATAAACTTAATTGATTTATAGACGACGCAATAAATTTCAACCGATAGATATTTTAAGAATGCCATGACTTGGTCAGAATTCAAAACAAAAATTTCTTTTCGCTGTAAAAATATTTTAGAGCACAAAAAAATTCAAATATGCGCTTTAAAGATTTAAAAATCTCTTTCGGAAATATGCTCTGAAAACTCAAATATGAAAATAATTCAGTTATAAGCAAAATATGGAAAAATATGCATTAACAAATCGATGCAAAAATTCGTAAAAATCTACGAAACGTATAAATATCTTACGACCGAGTTGATTGGCTGCATGAACAGAAACATACAATTGCATATTTTTGGTTTCTCTTGCTATTATCAATAACATTAATATATTAAGAAGCTTTTTATGATGGTTTATAGCTACGGTGACCATAATTTTTGAATCAAAATACAGAAGAGAACAACAACAACCAATAAGTGCAAGTATAAGGAGGTGGTGTAGTGTAATCATTAAAGTTTTTGCATACAAAACCCATCAGTTTAGGTTTGAGTATTGATTAGGAAATTTTTATAATGGTATCGAAAATTAAAATAATTAAGAATGTTTGATCCACTCAAAATAATTCATTCAAGAATATCATTTAAGTCTGGAGACTGGAGAGGAGTCTACATTTTTTTAGACACTTATATGGTAGCCAATTTCGTGTAATTCAAGACTTATGCTTGGAGTCATTGTCGTCTTTAATTCCAAGTTTTACCGCACTTTTCTTAATTGTTTCTTTTAGAATAGTAGTTTTTACAAGCTATTGCTTCGCAGCCCACTTAAGCATTACACACATAGACGACAACGACAGCAAACCGGAGATGCTGTCATGCCATCGACTTCAAAAATATTTTGAAGACAGCAACAGCAAAAACAGCTGACATTGAAATTCATAGTGTAGATATTAGGCTTGTTTAATAACTAAAAATTGTTACAAATTTGCGACAATTGTTACTGGAAAAGTGTTCATTAACTCAAAAAATTTGCAACGAGAGAGCGTCAGAACAGAGTAAGAAATTGAGACAGAAAAAATTCTTGCAAATTCTTGCTGGTAAAATTTTTACTTGCAAGAATTATTCAAACAGCTGTTTTGTGCTTATGTTTACAAATCAAAAAACTTTTAAATTAATTTTTTTTTCGAAATTGTAAATAAAATTCAATTTTTTAAGCGATATAATGTATAGAAAACAATGTTATGAGTAACTTAGGATCAACAGCACTAAAAGAAGATGTCTAAAGGTATTAAAATATGTAAATGACGGCGGATGTAGTACATCAGAATTAGAGGATGTTGCAGCAAATGGAGGTAATTTCTATAAATTAACTAACAAGTTTTAATATTTTTGAGAGTAAGCAACAACAAACTCCTGGAGAGCCTTTGGTATACTTTGATTCATAGAGCGCAAGCTCGACAAACGTTGGCTATGATATTTAACATAGTGAAAGAATGCAAAATGTTCTCCGAAGAAGAATCTAAAAACCTATACAATATTAAAGCACTGTTTTAGATTGCAAATGTTGGTTGGTAGAGTGTTCATTTAATCTTGAGCGTTTTCGAGAGATATTGTACAAACATTTTGCAAGTTTCAGCAAGTAAAGTTATTGAACAAACCTATTTACAAACATTGAAATTTTTAACAAAAATAATGATTGTAGTTAAATTTGGCGCATTTTACAACTGAAATTTACCAACGCTCTTGAAAATAATATAAAATAATTGCATTGTATTAATAAACAAAAACTACGCAACTTCAATGAACTAAACCGAAAACTATAATAAACAAAATGATGTACAGCTACTTCTTATATACATGCATGAATATATATTTCAATGGTGCCACTTTTCGTTTTACGCATTCCAAAACTTAACAGCCTGGCACAAGATGTCGACAGAAAATTTAATCGAACGAAAGGCTGTCACTCACTTTCTTTTATAACAGCGGCCCACTATTTTACGATTTATCGTTCGGTGAGCTTTACATTTCAAACGTAATCCAAATATATAACTGAATTGCCATAAATTAATTCCACAAATAAATCGCCAATATCCAATAAAAAGTGCCTAAATGTGGAAAAAATTTTACTACTGTGTTACCATTGGAACTTGACGGTAAAAAATGTAAACAAACTAAAATACAGTATCAAAAATCCGTATTAGTACAACTTTAAAAATGTATTTACTTGATTTTCGTTATTATTAAGAAAATATATAATAAAAACGTCCTCTCTTATTTGTTTTAAAAAAATAAAGCGACTTGTTTTTGAAATTATTTAATTATTTATTTGTATTCAAAAATGGTTTTTGAAAAGGTGTACGAATATTGGCTTTTCATACTGTAAATCAATTAGTAAACAAATGAACAAAAAAGTAAAGTTTATGAAAATAATTTTAATTCATTTATGCTCTAGTGGTTACAAATAGAAGCCTTTACAGGGACCAAATATCCAGCAATTAAGCCAAATAAAAGAATAAGCATTCCAGAGTGCTCCAGTGTGTATTTCATAATACAAACGACAATAAAATTTAAATGAGTAATTTTGACATTTCTGTTCGTACAAACATAAGAAAAATGATATAGTGAGCCGCAATTTTGTTCGTATTCATTTTATTTTGACTATAAAATGAGCCGCAAATCAGCTGTTTTTCGTTCGAAACGATAACGTACGACATCGTGGGCTATGCTGTAAAATCGCTTGTTTAAAATATGATTATATTATTGTATAAAAAAATATATATTTATGTATATATATAAATAATTGACTAAAGCTTTTGAAATAACCAATAATTGAGAACATACAATAATATTTTATGGCAGGTAGCTTTTTAAAGAGTTTACATTTTCAAAAATTGCAATAATCCAAATTTGGAATAACATTTTAGTTTTTTTTAATTAAAAATATGCAACAATATTTCTTGAGGGTATTTTTAAAAGAATTTTCCAAAAAATGGCCTAATTGTTTATTATATCAAAAAGTTTCGCTCAACATCTACCTGTATAAAATAAAAATATACAATACACCCAATTCTGTTTTTATATGTTATTTACATTTTGTTTTGTACTTAGTAATTAGATCTTCCCTTCTTTTCAACGTCACATTGATAGCAAATTGGAAATCGATGTTCTAGACAATACGTTCTATAGCATTTTGCACAATAATAAACGTTCTTACGCTTCTTACTTGATGGACAGAACCTCTAAATTTATTAAACGATCAAGACTTTAAACAATTTTTTTAATAAAAAATATATTTTAATAAGAACGTGTAGTCAGAAATATTAGTTTAATACTAAACCTCGCCTCACAGGCAATACGAAGTAATATATATATCTCCGCAACAAAAATCTTTGTGCAATGAACTTTTCCTCACAAACATACACGATAGATTACTGCGTTGGCTTGAAACCACGTGCTCTTACTTGCACTCGATCAAAACGAAATGCGTTAAAACGGCATTCGTTGCGCCTCACGGGCGGAGCTTAATTTTATAGGGTTAAACTTAATAATTTTTTTTTATTAACTGTAATTTTAGAACTATTTAATTTACGTCACCTTGGCGGTTTTAAAAATATTGTTTCTGAACTTTTGATGATTTTTAATTTTCTTTATGAATTGGCTTAAGTACCTTTTGTTCATAATTTCATTGTTTTCTTTTTACCAGTTTACATTTCCTGAACTGTGGCAATTTTGTATTATGTTACTATGAAATTTAAACCACTTTTTGTTTTCTCAAAATAGTTCTTTTTTAATAAATCAAGATTTTAATAAAGGGATGAAGGATATGGAACCAATCCACTTCTTTTCTATATACTGCATGTCCTTTTTACACGTTTTTTTTCTGCAACGTGTCTACCGTGTAAAAACAGAATTGGGTTTATTTTCATTATGTATTGCTTTTTCTGTTAAATAAATAAACGAATATTTTAAAAATCGTTTTTATTTAATATTTTATACTGTATTGGCATTACTAATCTGTTTTTACTGCTCAAGAAAATATAAATTATCCTAAGTTGGGCAGCAGCAGCAAATGTTGTTTGGGCTTTTGCTGCGCCGTCGTCAAAATATTCAACTTCATACATATAAACGTGTGTATTCTAATTTCGCTAACTTGCTACCGGCTGCCCCCTGTCGTCTATGCATTTAAAGCATTATAAAAACGAGTTTATCGATTAACAAAGTCACAGCATTGCAATATACTCCATTTGTCATAACAATGCAATAAAATACAATATTTCTTGGCGCCGCTAAAATTTTGTTGCAGTGCAAGGAAAACAAGAAAAAATAGATAAAAATCCGGCAGACAACCAAGGATTTTTGTAAGAGTACTATGTATGTACATATGTGTGTATATAAATATGTATAATTATTTCTTTATACATACATGGTATTTTGAGATTTATGATTATTTATTTATCAGTAAGATGAATTAAGAATATAAGTAAAAGTGCAAATTGCTTATTGTGGAGAATTTCACAATTTTTGTTTTTACAATTTATGTACAACGTAGAAACTTAAGGCCGAGACTCATTGAATATGTCATATTTTATACGTCTCCTTTTTCACCAAGGCGATACATAATACATACATACTCGTATGTACATACGTATGTACATGTACTCCTTTTAAAACTTCTTCTTTTAAACTGCTAATAAAATAAAATGCAGTAAATTAGGAAGTTCAAGTAAATTCCACAAGCTGCTATAACATTCAGCTACCATTAATTCAAATTTATGCTTCTAATAACTTTTGGACTAATAGGTGTAATTCACATGGCAATATCAAAATGTGCAGGCAATGCTGGTCAAATTGATATAACCATGCCGCATACATTGATAATTTATCAATTACAACTCTTGTAGTATTGACACCAACCAATAGCATCAGTTCCATAGTCGAGGTGAGTTTCTAGCTTTTATGTAGCAAATGTTGACAGTTCCTTTTAGGCGAATTCATTTTCGTAACACTGCTATTTACTTAAGCCTGTACGTCCCAAATAGGCCAATTATCCTCTCATAGTTCGCCAGTCGCTCTAGATGTACTACTCTCATTTTCGATGGTGGACTATTGTTCTTCTATATCCTATAATCGATATCATTTAGTCTGTTGATTATTTTGTAAGGCCTCTTTCAGATAGCTTATAATTTGGGAGACAATCTTCCTCGAGAGTTCGATTAAATAGTTCTGCTGTTCCATCAGACTGCGAGAGTAGTGTCGTAATTCTAGTCTTTTTTATATCGTATATTTTACAAATTTGTTTGAAAACTGCAGACTCGAAATCCTTCCTCGGATCGAATTGTTACTCTACTGGAACCCAATAGCAACATAACCAATTATTTACAAAAGCATTCTGCGCTTTACTGCACAAAAATTGCTGGCAACAAAGTATATCTATACTTAGCATTACGAAAATTTCGCTTTAATGCGCCCCGCTTACAGTTTAAAATATTTAAGTTTGTTTCCTTCTCAGCCGGGAGTTGCTTAAATTCATTAATAACCCTTTCTTTTCTTCCACAACTTCCATATTGCACACATTGTGTGTTTGTGATTTATAAATCGTGCGAGTTGTCTCTCGCGCTATTGTGAAAGCTACGGGCTCTGCAAACGTTGTCTTCTGTGCAGCTAATAACTTGAATCTAACATCATAATTTTTCTAACAATTTTCACTTACCATATATGTTAAGCAATTCAATTGCTTAATAAAGTCTTTGATAAGAATAAGCCAGAAGCATTCTGGAACTCTTAGATGGTGGAATGCCATCAATATTTATTCCACCTTAGTTCTACTTTAGTTCACTGAGAGTTCGACATCTTCGATTTATAATGTCTAAATAGTGGAAACTGCCTGGTGGAATACTTCTAACAATTTTTCCCCTAAAAGACCTTGTTCTTCGCAGCTTCTTGTAGATTTAGTTTTGATCAAACAATTTTTCAGCTTCTGCTTTAATAATATCTTTGGTAATTCTTTGGTTTTCGTAATTTTTGCTTATCCCAAGCTTAAGGGCTAATGTTGTTCACAACATTTTCACACCCTTTTAATATTTGTTCAGATTTTCACTGTGCAACACTCTTAGTTTGTATACATTAATTTGTATTTGTACTTTTCTTTTGAAATATATTATAAATGATGATTTTAATGATTTTCTGGTTAAACTGATATAAGTAAAAATATAAATTACCATAAATAATTTTGTTTTTAGACAATTGAAATGACATTGTTTGGATATACAAAAATTCTATCAGCCTACGGATAGTGTATTTGAAGACTTCTAATACTAGTATTTTTCTATAAAAACTCTAGCCTCGCTTATGTTAATGCCAGCTGTACCAGTATTAGCACTAGTAGCTTTTAGGCAAATTAACGCTTAATCTCTTGAAGGGAATTTTATTAACCAATACTATATCTAATATAAGAGATATTCTTGTTGTATTGAATTAATCATATTGTTACGTTTTAGCCTTTTAAAAATATTTGAATTCTTTTTAATTGCGTTAAAATAAATCAAACACCACTTTGTTGCTGTTTTTCAGTTTTTATTTACTACACTATAACATTTATACAGTTTGTCTTAATACAGCAAATTAAGATTCGTATACACAACACTTTTTATTTACTCCTTAATAGACTCTACTTTATGACAGCCAAACGATAACTACCACCACCAAACGCAATGCGCCATATTTTATAGCATTTCATTATTAGTTTCTAATGTTCTAGTAAAGACTTAAGTCTTCTATTCAGCTACGTTAATTCAAATGGTGTAAAACCATAATACACCTAAAGGAATCGAACTGGCAACATCGTTAAACATGCAGATGATAGCATTCTTAAATAGTTCAGGTAATTATGGCAAATTTAAAGTCTTGACACAAACCAATTAATTTTAAAGCTAAAATCTCAAAGTAAGTCCTTGATGTGGCGAATTTTCTATTCATTATCATTTTCGTAACAATATAATATATAAATAACTTTTTTTTTTGTTCCAAAACGGCGACGCTCATGCATATTGTTCAGATTACGAAGATTTTGGGCAGTTTTATTATTTTCTTCGTGAATATCACAACCAGGGCTGCTAAAATAAAAAAACCTACCAAAAAATTTCTTGAAATGTACCACACTCAACTATACCGCTAACCTTAATTACATAGTCTTTCGAATTATATATCACACTGTATTTTTGGATATTGCTTTTTTAATTTCTTAAAAAATATATTTGTTTTATTTTCTTACCAAAAGTTTAAGAAATTGTAATAAATAAACAATGCTACAAAATCTTGTATAAAAAAATTCATACTCTTACTTTAAATTGCGGCCATATGTACAACTAAAAATATGTGCGTGCAACACAATTTTGATTCAGTCGCTTGCTCATTGTCAAAGAAGCATATTTTTGTGTTGTGAGAAGTTGGTACTAAGCTACATAAATTTATATATGTTTATTTAGATATAATTTGTATGAATATGTATTTTTTCTACAGGACTTTGAAAGAATTTATTTAATACGTATGTGCAATGTTGTGTGGGAGACAACTTTGTATGTAATCAAGTAAAAAAACAATAATTACATCTTGTCTTAGGCGACATTATGATAGAAAACACCCTAAATTGCATTCTGTTTCTGGAAATGATAGAAAACAATAGTAAAAAAAAAAACAAAGGAAATTTTCGAGTTAAAAATCTTTATGTTCAAAGTAGACATGCAAGTAGTTCTTTAGATTTCACCACTGATAATCAAATGAAACCTACATATATTATTAGTTTCGCTTTAGCAAAAAAATGTCGCCATTTTGAAGATGGAAATTTTTTTAAAGAACTACGCTTATCCATAATGAAGAAGTAGGACGCTTTGAAAAAGTAGGGACAAAAATGGGAAATATAAATGAAATGCCTTTGTCTCGTGGAACAGTAGCACGCCGGATGGATGATATAGGGCTATTTATGCAATGGGAAACGACTGAGCGTATAAAAATTCTAAATAATTGTCCGCGTGTTTTGATGAAAGGTAGACATATCCGATACTAGTCAATTGATTATTTGCTTAAGAATTGTTGGTAATTTTAACTCGTTTGAGGAGATATAAAAAGTCGAGTCCTTATATGGAAGTGTCACGCAGCTATTTATGATTCTTTTAGCAAAAATGTTTTAGCTCTAATAGAAAAAGAAAAGCTATCTGCTATTTGCACTGATGGGGTTGCAGTAATGGTTGGGCGAAAACAGGTTTTCGTGAAATATTTGCTAAAAGCAGGTTTTAAAAAAGTATAGGTCTTAAAGAATCGATGAAAACAGCCGCTGATAGCGTTTGTTAAAGAAGTAGATGCAGATTATGTTTAGAGCACTTTTTCAGTCTTAGATCGGAGTTAGAACTTTTTTTTCAATTACAGGATTGTAGCAAAAATACAGATATTTTAAATGCTTTAAAATTACCTAATTTTCTCTACGAGTTAGCCTTCTTTGCTGATAAAACCCACCACATTAATAGTTTAAGCCTTGTATTACAAGGAAAAGATAAAAATATGACAGAACTTATGCATGCAATACATGAGTTTTAAAAACTTTTCATTTTGAAAAATCTAATTTAGTACCAAGACTTATCCAATTTTCCAAAAACTCAGATAATTTTTGCCAAAATTCAGATAATTTTTGCAAAGTTTCCAAGTATAGAAATATTAGAAAAAATTAAAGGAGAAATAAATATACTTTTAGAAAACTTTCAGATAGATTTAAAGATTTCATTAGCTTGCAATGGATTATAAACCTATTTGACAATCCTTCAACATGTTCATTAGAAAATCTACCACATAATAAAGAAGAGGAATTGACACTGATGAAACTAGACTTAAATATTTCAACGGAAATGGGTGTCAACTTTTGGAAAAATGTTTGCCAAAAAAAATATCCGATTGTTAGGTATTTAATATTAAACCTTTTTCAATGTTTGGCACCACATATGTATACCTGCGAACCTGCATTTTTATAAAAAACAAATTCAGAAATAAGCTAACAGATAGCCATATTGAGATATTGCTAAAAATCAAATGCCATTTTATCAAACACAAGAAAAATGATTTAACTTCACCTACTGTTCTGCAAATGAATCTAATTTTTTATTAAAATATTTTTGTATTTTAAAAGTTCTACACTCTAATGCTATTTCTTTTTTACATTTCTTTTCACATAGAATAGAAAATCCATAAAGCATTTATTTGACAGTACTCTATTAAACAGCTAATCAAATATTTAAATCGGGCTTTGTTTGTGCAAAATATTTTAATCTATGACAGTAAGTACTCACTTTAAAAAATCTCGATTCGGATTTGTCCACACTTTCATATAAACACACGGAAAAGTATCTAGCTTTTTTAATCACCCTTTTGTATTCTATTGCATATACTTACATATTTTTCGTTTGGTAGATATACATATTAGGTTTAAAATTATTTTTTTATTTATAATGTAAAAAAACAAGTCTTTTAAGAAACAATAAATCGAGACACTTAATTTTCTTCTAGTGTGGTTCTCTCATTTTAAGTGTAGCTCTCTTTTTGAGCGTCACTGTGCTAAAACGACATATTTTCGTAGCGTTGCATTTTTCGCTTGGCTCCTACTTAAAATTTTTTAAATTTTCTGTGTTTTTTGTTATTCCTTTTCAAATTTGTCATGAATATATTTAACTTCTTCCAAAGAAATTGAAAAATTTACTACAACAGTATTTTTTCATATAAAATATTTATCACTTCTAAATGTATGATTTAGACAGAAAGCACCTTCAACTAGGTTACATTTTACAAATTTTTTCATAAGTTTAGGGCCATATAACATACATGTATATGTAATTGTGTGTGTAATAAATCCGGCATTGTATACTAGCTTAAACCCGGCGTGCGTCGCTACCCCCATGATAATTATTATCCTAAATGTTATTTTAGTTAAATTATTTACATTTTTTCCACCTTTTGTCCCCTTCAGGTCCAAGTCCAAGCATTTGAGATAGTCTATAGTTCCTTCCAAAAAGACACTATAGAATCTGTCATTTAGCTGAATACAGTCTTCAAACAAACACACGTTCATGTTTGTATATAATATAGCTTTTATCCAGTGTGCTTTTGTGGAATACCCGCTTTTTAACTAATGTAGCTATTTAACGCTGCTTTAATTGCAGCTATTCTCCACATACACAAAATTTAATATTTAGTATGAATGGAAGGCGCGCACCCACTTATCTCTTTCAGCCAGTTACTTGCTGATGATGTCTATTGTTCCTGACTTGGTTTGCGCCTAATTTAGAAACTTCTACTATTATCGCTCTCAAGATATACAAAGATCAATATTTACTTACCTACTCGTCCAATTCCGTCTACTTTTTAACTGATGATTTGTATTGACCGTCAAGCTATTTGTACCAAATAGCTTTATCTTTAACCGTTCTTAAGGTGTAAAGAAATCAATATTACTTTGTGTGTGCGGCCCATTTTTTGACTGATGGTTTGCATAGACTATGTAAATCTGAAACTATAGGTGTAACAGTTCTCAAGATATATTATAAATAATATTTATTTTGTATGGGAGGTACCAAGCTCACTTGTCCAATTCTGCCCACTTTTTGACTACCCATTTGTATTGACTATGAATCTGTTTCATATTTAGAGACTTTTTCTGTTACCATTTTGAAGATATAGAGAAATAAATATTTACTTTGTATAGGCGCGCACAGCCTAGTTGGAATTGTTGACACATATATAGTTCCTTCCAGTCATACAGAGAGATACAGTAAAAATTTCAAGAAAATCGATTCAGCCGTTTAGGTGTCTATAGACTTCACACAAACAAATAAACAAACAAAGATAAAAAACACATTTATTTTTATGTACGAGTATAATATAGTTGAAACCCGAAGTGCTTCGCTAAGCCTATGTTAATTATGATCTTAACCACTGTCTTAATCATCCTCTTTCTTTTTATCATTTTAAACAAATTAATAAATTTAGAGTCGATATAATCGGCCGCATTCCAGAAAAACAAATAAAACGAACGACTGCTTATTATTATCACTATAACTAGCCAATAGTTTACCCAACGGCAAACACCCCGACTTTAAAGATTTTTCGTGGCTTACAATAGCCACAAAAGATGACCCATATGATCACCAGTGCGACCCTGAAACCCGATGATGTCTAGTTAACCACAGTCGTTCTCTGATAGTTTCCACTCAAATGTTATCTATATAAAATAGGGCAGCCCGAAAACTATGCCCAAACAGCAACTTCTCCGCCCACCAGTATTTCCATCTGGATCTCGGAAAACGTCAAGTCTTTCCCAGTCAAAGCGACACAGTCGCTCAAAATGTTCCCAGTAATTTCATCCTCCTCCAGAAAGAGGCAATCCGTCCTTACTAGTAGTGTCCCAACAGAAAACAAAATATCCTACCAATGTTTCTGCTCTATAGAGGAAAGGCCCCACTAAGCGTTGAACGTATACTTACTTTTTGTACATGTAGCTAAGCTTAAAATATGTGTTTTGTTTATTGGTGTTAGTAATAAATATATAATCGTAATACTCACAAAGTACTAGAAAAAGTGAGACTACGTACATCTGTGCTGAAAAATATTTAAAACCATATATATCTTTCCAAAATTTGTGTGAGCGCAAAACGTGTTCGACTGTTACACATGTATCTACATGTACATGATTTGTGAAAAAACCTTTTTAAGAAGAAATTTTAAAATTTTGTCTATATCTCAAAAACATCGCAAAATAAGATAAATCTTTCAATATGACGACACTGCTGATCATTCTGAAATTAAGCATAAAACAAACAATATGGTGAGAGATGGGAAAAATTATCAAAGAACCAATAAAATCAGTTTCAGAAAAACTAACCTGAAGGAACCGGAGTTTTTTTGAATAACAAGGTAAAAAATAACTTTAAATTCGACATTTTTTACTTAGAAAGGATTATAAGACTATCCAAGTAAGCCGGTGGTGTGTCTAGTAGATGTTGTTTATCTCTCCGATCTTTTAATATGAATATTTTTTATTATGTTAAACCCTAAATTGTTACTTGTCTTTACGAGTATGTTTCGTTTTATCAAAAAGTATAAAATACATAGAGTGTGCATCTCGTATATGCTAATTAGTTCCATCAGGGTTGTACTATTAGAACGTTCCTTTAATATTCATATTTATACTCGTGCAAAATTGCATTGTTTGCTCTCTTTATAACTACGCTCACTAGTATGTTTAATCACATACACTCTCATGTGTATTGCTTTTCTTTGCTTGCGCCCTTCTTTTCTTTATATTTATTGTAAATAAATTCAAAACTTTATATGAATAAAGAGTTCAGATTGTGCAAATGCCTAAAGAAAAAATACACGAAGTTAATGCAGTAGTTGTCTTACCTATAAACTTTCTTATGGAATTTATTGGTTTGTGTTAAGGCTGTTAATGTATCTACCGCACCATATTATCTGTGCTATTAACATTATTTTAAAAAATTATATTAATAAAAAAATACTAAGTTAAATTAAATACTAAGTTAAATTAATATTAACAATATTAATATTAATTATAATATTATTAATATTAATATTAATTATAATATTATTAATATTAATTATTAATAATATTAATATTAATTATTAATAATATTAATATTAATTAGATCTATTGTAGGCTCTGGTTTCAGTGCATAAGAATTCAATATTAATATTAAACCTTGGATTTCTTGTCGAGGACACATTTTCCTGATTGACGAGCGGCAGGGTCAAGAGTTTTGCGGGTAGAACATTCACCCTGGACAGAGTTTTGTGGGCGATTCGCTCCTTTAATTCTTACAAAACTCTAGCTAAGATGGTATATTTTGGTCTCTTTTATCATAATCCTATCTAAATTGTTAGTGATTTTTAAGCTTGGTGTGAGGTCACGGTTATTTTTATACCGAGGGCAGTACGGCCTAGTGATCTTTCCAAATCGTATAGACCTATCAGTCTTTCATCTTTTCCTTTGCAGAGAATGGATATACTGATTGATGTTTATATAAGGGAAATGTACCTTGTGGAATGCTTTCCTTCATCCGGAACAGTTTGCATATGTGGTCATTGAAGCGAAAGGGAGTGGATAGGTCAATTATAAATTAGATCAGTTCCATGCTTAGGAGCAGAATCATCAGCTCGTCTCTTGATAGAAAGAGTCCACTGTGATGGCGTCAAAGGGATGACCTCAGGGTGGAGTACTTTCTCCACTGTTATGGACAGTGGTAATTGAAGATTTGCTCACCACGTTGGCTCATAGGGATATCAGTGTAGTTGGTTACGCTGATGATCTCGTTATAGCAGTCCGTGGGAAATATGAAAATACGCTGTGTGATTTCATGAGAACAGCCCTGGGGACGTATCGAATTGTTCCACTCAGGAAGGGCTTTTGGTGAATCCCTCAACAACGGTTGTCATACCTTTTATGAAAAGATAGATAGTCATCATGTGACTGTATTTCTTTTATGGGTACTACCATCAACCTTTGCAGGGAGGTGAAATATCTTCGAATAATTCTGAGGAGGCTGAGTTAAAACTTGTACATTGGTGCCGTCCAGACAAGTGCTATAAAGGCCTTTTGGGCAAGACGCTCCTCTTACGATAGGACATGTGGTCGTTCGCAGATGATGACACTTGAATATATACCGATACTATTCGGCTCATTATTACTTATGTGGCGATAGCTTGGTAGAGGAAGGCTGTGAAACTTATCGCCATGAATAAATAAGGGAGGGTACAGAGACTCGCCTGCCTGGGTATTAATGGTGCAATGAGAACATGTCCAACTGCGGCCTTGGAGGTCGTGTTTGGTTTAGTTTAACACCACCTCACGTAAATGCGATGAAGTTAGCTGCATGTTCGGCAATGAAAATTTTCGCCAAAGGGTCCCGAAATACGTCGGGACCATTCCACTCCATTTTACGCAGGTTAGTCGGTGAACCATCTACGTTCCTGAATGTTATGCCTTTAGATCTGTGCTTTGGCAGGAAATTCCGGATCCAATTGTTGGTTTAATAGGCCTTTGTTCGGAGCGAGTTTAATCTAAACTGGTATACCGACGGCTCTAAAATGAATGACTGTGTTGGTGCTGGTGTCCATGCACCCAACCAAGACTTGTCGACTTCACTGGGTTGCCTTTAAGACTGATATCATCGCAGTTGCAGTGGAAATCAAACTCGACAGTGGGATCAAGGGTAAGACCATTAATATATTCTCTTATGGCCATGCTGCCATAAAGGCACTTGGCTCGAATCGAATGACATCTAGACTGGTCAAATATTGCCAAAATACGTTGCAAAAGCTTCCGCTTGGGAATAAGGACCAGTTGTTTTGGGTACCTGGATACTGTAAATGCATTTTACATGACACCCTTTATTGGTATGAAATTTTGCAATGCGGCACCGCTCACTATTATCCTCAATCTAGTTAGGGATTAGGAAATTGCCAGATGCTTGGAACACTGGAATGCTCAAAAGGCACTTCGTTAATCTCAGGCGGCGCACATGAATGTGGGGTTCTTGATAGGTTTAGGTGGACATAGGGACTCACAAGGTGACATACGAGAATCTACCATTCTGGTCTCAGATCTGTTGATGTTTATTAGCAAAGCATCAGATCTGCGGTACAGACTATAAACCGGAATGGGCGCAGTAGTAGTAGTAGTTGAAGTAGTAGTAGTAGTAGTGGTAGTAGTAGTAGTAGTAATAAAAATAATAGTAATAATAATAATAATAATAATAATAATAATAATAATAATAATAATAATAATAATAATAATAATAATAATAATAATAATAATAATAATAATAATAATAATAATAATAATAATAATAATAATAATAATAATAATAATAATAATAATAATAATAATAATAATAATAATAATAATAATAATAATAATAATAATAATAATAATAATAATAATAATAATAATAATAATAATAATAATAATAATAATAATAATAATAATAATAATAATAATAATAATAATAATAATAATAATAATAATAATAATAATAATAATAATAATAATAATAATAATAATAATAATAATAATAATAATAATAATAATAATAATAATAATAATAATAATAATAATAATAATAATAATAATAATAATAATAATAATAATAATAATAATAATAATAATAATAATAATAATAATAATAATAATAATAATAATAATAATAATAATAATAATAATAATAATAATAATAATAATAATAATAATAATAATAATAATAATAATAATAATAATAATAATAATAATAATAATAATAATAATAATAATAATAATAATAATAATAATAATAATAATAATAATAATAATAATAATAATAATAATAATAATAATAATAATAATAATAATAATAATAATAATAATAATAATAATAATAATAATAATAATAATAATAATAATAATAATAATAATAATAATAATAATAATAATAATAATAATAATAATAATAATAATAATAATAATAATAATAATAATAATAATAATAATAATAATAATAATAATAATAATAATAATAATAATAATAATAATAATAATAATAATAATAATAATAATAATAATAATAATAATAATAATAATAATAATAATAATAATAATAATAATAATAATAATAATAATAATAATAATAATAATAATAATAATAATAATAATAATAATAATAATAATAATAATAATAATAATAATAATAATAATAATAATAATAATAATAATAATAATAATAATAATAATAATAATAATAATAATAATAATAATAATAATAATAATAATAATAATAATAATAATAATAATAATAATAATAATAATAATAATAATAATAATAATAATAATAATAATAATAATAATAATAATAATAATAATAATAATAATAATAATAATAATAATAATAATAATAATAATAATAATAATAATAATAATAATAATAATAATAATAATAATAATAATAATAATAATAATAATAATAATAATAATAATAATAATAATAATAATAATAATAATAATAATAATAATAATAATAATAATAATAATAATAATAATAATAATAATAATAATAATAATAATAATAATAATAATAATAATAATAATAATAATAATAATAATAATAATAATAATAATAATAATAATAATAATAATAATAATAATAATAATAATAATAATAATAATAATAATAATAATAATAATAATAATAATAATAATAATAATAATAATAATAATAATAATAATAATAATAATAATAATAATAATAATAATAATAATAATAATAATAATAATAATAATAATAATAATAATAATAATAATAATAATAATAATAATAATAATAATAATAATAATAATAATAATAATAATAATAATAATAATAATAATAATAATAATAATAATAATAATAATAATAATAATAATAATAATAATAATAATAATAATAATAATAATAATAATAATAATAATAATAATAATAATAATAATAATAATAATAATAATAATAATAATAATAATAATAATAATAATAATAATAATAATAATAATAATAATAATAATAATAATAATAATAATAATAATAATAATAATAATAATAATAATAATAATAATAATAATAATAATAATAATAATAATAATAATAATAATAATAATAATAATAATAATAATAATAATAATAATAATAATAATAATAATAATAATAATAATAATAATAATAATAATAATAATAATAATAATAATAATAATAATAATAATAATAATAATAATAATAATAATAATAATAATAATAATAATAATAATAATAATAATAATAATAATAATAATAATAATAATAATAATAATAATAATAATAATAATAATAATAATAATAATAATAATAATAATAATAATAATAATAATAATAATAATAATAATAATAATAATAATAATAATAATAATAATAATAATAATAATAATAATAATAATAATAATAATAATAATAATAATAATAATAATAATAATAATAATAATAATAATAATAATAATAATAATAATAATAATAATAATAATAATAATAATAATAATAATAATAATAATAATAATAATAATAATAATAATAATAATAATAATAATAATAATAATAATAATAATAATAATAATAATAATAATAATAATAATAATAATAATAATAATAATAATAATAATAATAATAATAATAATAATAATAATAATAATAATAATAATAATAATAATAATAATAATAATAATAATAATAATAATAATAATAATAATAATAATAATAATAATAATAATAATAATAATAATAATAATAATAATAATAATAATAATAATAATAATAATAATAATAATAATAATAATAATAATAATAATAATAATAATAATAATAATAATAATAATAATAATAATAATAATAATAATAATAATAATAATAATAATAATAATAATAATAATAATAATAATAATAATAATAATAATAATAATAATAATAATAATAATAATAATAATAATAATAATAATAATAATAATAATAATAATAATAATAATAATAATAATAATAATAATAATAATAATAATAATAATAATAATAATAATAATAATAATAATAATAATAATAATAATAATAATAATAATAATAATAATAATAATAATAATAATAATAATAATAATAATAATAATAATAATAATAATAATAATAATAATAATAATAATAATAATAATAATAATAATAATAATAATAATAATAATAATAATAATAATAATAATAATAATAATAATAATAATAATAATAATAATAATAATAATAATAATAATAATAATAATAATAATAATAATAATAATAATAATAATAATAATAATAATAATAATAATAATAATAATAATAATAATAATAATAATAATAATAATAATAATAATAATAATAATAATAATAATAATAATAATAATAATAATAATAATAATAATAATAATAATAATAATAATAATAATAATAATAATAATAATAATAATAATAATAATAATAATAATAATAATAATAATAATAATAATAATAATAATAATAATAATAATAATAATAATAATAATAATAATAATAATAATAATAATAATAATAATAATAATAATAATAATAATAATAATAATAATAATAATAATAATAATAATAATAATAATAATAATAATAATAATAATAATAATAATAATAATAATAATAATAATAATAATAATAATAATAATAATAATAATAATAATAATAATAATAATAATAATAATAATAATAATAATAATAATAATAATAATAATAATAATAATAATAATAATAATAATAATAATAATAATAATAATAATAATAATAATAATAATAATAATAATAATAATAATAATAATAATAATAATAATAATAATAATAATAATAATAATAATAATAATAATAATAATAATAATAATAATAATAATAATAATAATAATAATAATAATAATAATAATAATAATAATAATAATAATAATAATAATAATAATAATAATAATAATAATAATAATAATAATAATAATAATAATAATAATAATAATAATAATAATAATAATAATAATAATAATAATAATAATAATAATAATAATAATAATAATAATAATAATAATAATAATAATAATAATAATAATAATAATAATAATAATAATAATAATAATAATAATAATAATAATAATAATAATAATAATAATAATAATAATAATAATAATAATAATAATAATAATAATAATAATAATAATAATAATAATAATAATAATAATAATAATAATAATAATAATAATAATAATAATAATAATAATAATAATAATAATAATAATAATAATAATAATAATAATAATAATAATAATAATAATAATAATAATAATAATAATAATAATAATAATAATAATAATAATAATAATAATAATAATAATAATAATAATAATAATAATAATAATAATAATAATAATAATAATAATAATAATAATAATAATAATAATAATAATAATAATAATAATAATAATAATAATAATAATAATAATAATAATAATAATAATAATAATAATAATAATAATAATAATAATAATAATAATAATAATAATAATAATAATAATAATAATAATAATAATAATAATAATAATAATAATAATAATAATAATAATAATAATAATAATAATAATAATAATAATAATAATAATTATAATAATAATAGTAATAGTAATTATAATAAATTAAACAGTTAACAAAAAGGAAAAAGAAAAATAAGAAGAAAAAAGTGTAGATAAAATTAATATTAAAGCAGTTTATATATATATATATATATATATATATATATATATATATATATATATGCTTATATATATATATATATATATATATATATATATATATAAGCACAAGCTTGCCAAGAAATTTCCACAGCGCAATTCTGAGCCGATATGCGTTGCTAATCACTTGGATTTGAGTTGATAATTAGTTTCAGAGTGCATGAAGAACTGACGCTATGAGGAGGGTAGCCTATATTTCAGCCTAATTGATTTTCTTCTCCTTACGGATTTGCCAAATTTTAAAACCTCAAACAGATAACTCGGTTGCCGAGAGGTCAATACTCTATGCAGTAGATTCCCGAAGTTCATCTGGTTGATCAGATATGAAATCCGCAAAGTGGATCCACGTGGTCCTATATCATTGATGTATCTCGCTATATTATTGTAAGCCACCCTTTGTTTATTAATATCACTTGCAGAACAGTTCGCATAAAATTTCACAGCTATACAAGTGAACAGGCAGAGGTAAGTTTTAGTAAGCAGAGTCCTATCGGCGTACGGAATGCGCAAAGATTTCTAAGCATTCTGTAAACCCGCCCAACTGCAATATATCCCTACTACGACGTTTATAAAAATGTTGAAATCCTTTCAAGAAGTTCTTAGTGCTTCAGTTTAAAATCGCAATAAAGTTATACATTCTACATTTCATTTAATATTAAATTTTATGCAATATAAGTAAATATGCAACTATTGAGTCATTTATTTGCGATAATACTACGGTGGGGCCTCTACACTGTGATTTCAACAGCAAGAAAAATTCTACAAAATTAAAATGGTTTTGAATAAGTAATTTTCATTTCAATGTTTGAAAAACGTTTTATCAAGCTATGGGAAATCAATCAAAATATCTTTACTAGGGAGATCAATTATTCGACTTTTTTCAAAAACCGGTTTTCAAATAATTGGAAAAGTAACACTTTTTAAAAAACCGGTTTTTGCTTAATAATAATTGGACTAACCGGTTTATTTAAACAAAATTGTTCCTAATTCTTGAAGCGCAAAGCTGGACCACGTCGTTTTGAAAATAAGCGGAAGCTGATCGAGAGCGTAAAATTAAAGTGGCAATCAATACTAACAATAATTCTAACAAATATCATAAGAACAATGACAAAACGGTGTACGGAGGCCCTAAAAAAAAGTTTATTACTCAAAGTACAGAAAAATAAAAAAATGGAATTAAAGGTTTGCTATTATATTATTATTTCAATGTTTTACTTTGAATAAATCTATTAGTTATATACGAGTTCATAATTGCCTTGACAAGAAAATTTGCTTAGATTTCGAGCAGCACTGTATGCAAATTTTTACACCACGTATTTAATAGTGTGTGTATCATTTTGATATGTTAGGTAAGAACACATCCTCCAACCAAGAAGTCGTCGGTTCAATCCCAGGCCAAACCTTCTGACAATTTTCAACAGCGATTTCACCAGTCTTTCAATGAGTCTAGTTGATCATAAAAATTAATATTTATTTACCGAAGATGAGAAAAGGTTACTTTCGATCTACCTTGTTTTTCACGTTCTTTATGAGACGTTCAAGGTTGCATATATACAGAAATAATTAAATGTATACAAATAGTTAAGTGTTGAGCATATTTTCAATAAAAAAATATGCAAACGTATAAGAATTGTACTTATTTGAATTAACCGGTTTTTCGTGTTAAAACCGTATTCGACACAACCAAAAAAACCGGCTAAAATCGGTCGAATAATAACCGATCTCCCTAATCTTTACCAATATTAGCTTCTGCTTTTTTAGACAAAACCCCAACATAAAACTGATCTACTCCGAATTTATATTTACATTGTATAATGTTTAAATAATATTTAGTTTTTTGTTTTTAATTTATACAAATAAAACTCTTCGCGTTTAAAAGTTTTAAATACGATGAAATTTTAAGATTTATATTTAGTATTTACTTTAAACTTTAATAATTTTAAAAAGGTTAAAAATAAGTAATGTATGTATATAAGGTAGAATTTAAATATAATCTTGTATTCTGAACAATTTTTCATATTTATTTTAATTAAACTTATCAAACTTATCTAAACCTATGAATTTCATTTTTGTATAAGAAAATTAAAAAAAAAAAAAAAATTAGCCTTAACATACATACATAGTAGATAGTCAGCATGACAACGAAATAGACGACATACATATGTATGTATTTCGCCTTCGTCTTACACGCTATGTTGCAAATATATGAAATTAACTAACCACAGTTAAGATGAAACTGTGCTTACGTACTCAGTTTTACCGCAGTACATACATCTGAACCAAAGAAATGAAAAAACCTTCTCCTATAAAATTAGGGTTTTGCTGGTTGTGGCTCTATAGTTCTAATATGACTCGTTAGTTACTAACACTAAGTATCACTAAAAAATTTTTATTTAAATTGTAAGGAAATAATAAAAATAAATTTTATTTTATTTGATAATTTCAAAATAATAACTGATTATTTGATAAATTTTAATTTATTTTACATAAAACTATAAAACAATGATATTGCTGTCACACTTTTCTGGTTTTTATTTTCAATAATTTTTCCAAGGCTTTGTGTTGGAATTTAATTTTTTTTATTTATAATAACTACAAATATGTATATACTTTTACAATAGTTTTACAATTTTTGTGTGTACTTATTTAGTTTTATGAAATATAATAAAATTAAAATAACTATACAGGAGGTGTTTTTAGTGAGTGTATTACAGTGTGAAGGATTTGTAAATTATTAAAAGAAAAATGTAAATAATAATACAAAACTAATTTATTAATTTATAACAAAAGAAGAGCATTTATACATAAAAATGATACTAAATAGTAATTAAGAAATTGTACTCACAAGCAGAGTGTTACTTTGTTAGCTTAATTGTTAACAAAGGTGTTCTTATAACCGAACTCCGTCCGTGTGGAGTTGTTGGTCTCCTATCGGAAGCGTTCCCAAGTGGCGGATAGTGGAGTAAAAAAAAACCGTATTTTATGGACCAAGTCCGTGGTCATCTACAACCTTGGATTGACTGGATTGTGTCAATAAGTACGGCACTTTGTTGTTGTAAGTGTTTGTCATGCATATTGGCACGATTTAGGTCGTGCAGATTAATCTAAAACACTGCCGTGTTGTACGTGCAAGATAAAGGTAAGTCATGATCTTGTTTATTAGCAAAGTAAAATTTGAGAATATTCCTTTGTCCACTGCATAGCCCTCCACACCCCACAGTAGCAAGGTTGGAAAAGTCAAAAGGTGAGCAAATTTTTATCGCTTCAGTCTACATGGCCCACTCTACCACTGTCTCATCATCTCTCAAACATTCCACTTTCCTGGACGCCATACATACGAATTGGAACACCATTGTTCAGGGGACTATGAGCGATTACAGTCTGTTCTTGGATTTATAATTACTAACAAACTAACTGCATATACTGTTTTTTCGAGTTCGGATAGATTTGTTAAGCGAAAACATTATTTGACTACCATCTCTGATGGATCCAAGTTGTAGATTGGTATGTACGTAATAAGAAATATTTTTCTCATCGTAGTTGAATTATGTTTAACCTCAAGAAATCATCTTGTCAGCAACAGTGAGAATTGTGGAACAAAAATAACCAACTAACGGAACATACAATAGCAATATTAAAATAAATAAATAGAACAAGAAAATACAACATTATCAATAAGAACGAAAACAACAATATATTAATAACAAAACAAATTATTGGAATGAAACAAACAACAAAACACTAACATAAAAAAATAAACACACACCTGACAATAACTAATTCGAATACGGGCAATAATAAACATCGGCAAAATGAAAGACTGTTTGATCCATAGGGGAGAATTTAATTATGTGCCCTACCATCGGCAATAGTGCTTTCCCTTCCCCTCAGTATTCCTTTCCAAACATTTGGGTGCGAACCATTTGGAGGGGTTGCAGTTGGATTATTCAGTGGTGAAGGTATAACACTGGCTACAGAATAATCAACCAGCAGTAACCCATTTCCTTGTCGTATGCATTCAGAGGGGGTTTGTTTGATTTTTGTTTACTCGTGGTTAATTTATATATTTATTTTTTCTTTTATTTGGTTCAATTTACGTAATGGCAGGACGCTTTCGGATTGATTTCTGCAATGTACGTGGGCTGCGGGCGAACTTTTTCTCCGTGTATGCGCACATTTGTCTCCATAGGCCGAATGTTTTCGCCTTATGTGAGATCCAGGTTTCTGAAAATGCCGATCCACAGGATTTTCATATCCCTGGGTATCACCTTCTGTCCCTTTTTAATTTTCATAGGGGTCTTGCTATGTACATTCGCAATGAAGTTGTGTACCAATGCCAGCAATCTCTTGGCATGTATGATGAGGTTCAGAATCAGGGCACATCTTTTGCACTTTGGGTTTTTGTATAGAAGCATGTAGTTGAGGTTCTTGCACCTCTCGGAAATTCGGATCATTGCACAGTTTCTGTCTCATTCTTGTCCACCGCTCTTCGCGAGGTTCCACCCACGGCTACGGAACGCTCTATTTTTATCTACGAGGATGCTCGTTGGGCTGAGCTGAACGATTTTATTGGGCATTTTAATTGGAAACTTTGTTTCCTTGACTCAAACGTCGATGCCATGGCAGAAATGGTGGTGAATATAATAAAGCTAGTGATGGATATTTTCATCCCATCCAAAAAGCTTTCGATTAAACCCAAAGACAAATCTTGGTTTAATCTGACGTGTAAATTGGCAGTCAGATCCAGAGAGGAAGCTTTCAGGAATTGGCGCAATAACAAATGTGCCCACACTGATTTGCTTCGCAAACAGGCGAGATCTTCATGTGCCGCAGTACTTAGACGCGAAAAGGCTTTATACGTGCAGCGCCTTCGTGCTAAAGTTCTTACTTTTCCGCGGGGAAGTAAAAACTTTTGGTCATTCGTTAAAAAGCTGAGGAACATCGCTAGTTCAGTTCCTGCTCTTATAAAGAATAACCACACATTCACGAACCCGTTTGAAAAGGCAAACCTTTTGGCCGAAATGTTTGCGAGTAATTCTCACTTGCCGGAGAGCGCTCAACCACTGCCCGAACTTGAAAGAGTATCAGTAACTATGCCTAGTATATTCTTTCGAGCTCGTGCTGTAAAAAGGGTCCTTGCAAACGTTAACAAGTCTTCTGGGCCGGTTTGCATACCAGCACTGGTCCTGAAGCAGTGCCCTTCGACGCTTGCGTGTCCATTAGCTCACCCTTTCAGTGCGTCATATCGCGCCGGTATTCTTCCATCTTGCTGGCCCCAAAAAGGGCGAGGCCAGTAACCCTGAGAACTACCGTCCAATAGCAGTTTGTTCCACACTCACCAAGGTTATGGAGAGTATGATGAATCACCACCTTGTGGGATATCTGGAGTCCAACGATTTACTTAGCGATCGTCAGTACGGTTTCCGAAAGGGCCGTTCTACTGATGACCTGCTGGCGTTGCTCTCGGAGAAGTGGAACAAGTCTATTCATGGTTTTGGCGAGTGTAAGGTTGTGGCTCTGGATATCTCAAAGGCGTTTGATAGAGTTTGGCACGAGGCTCTCATTTCGAAACTTAATGCTTTTGGTGTCGGTAGTCACTTCTCTCGATTTATATCGAGCGTTCTCAGAGATCGCTCTATAAGAGTGGTTATAGATGGGGTCTCATCCGACGAGTTCAGGGTAAACTCAGGGGTACCGCAAGGCTCTGTTCTTTCTCCTACTCTTTTTCTAATATTTCTTAACGACTTTCCTCTTTTCACTTCTAATCCTATCTACTCTTTTGCGGATGACAGCAACATTTGTCACTCATATTCCTTTGATCGTAGACCGAGCCTTTTGGAGGTTGGGGTAAGAAGGATGAATATGAACGTCACACTCACAAGTGACCTGGCGAAGGTATACGAGTGGGGTCGTGCGAACAGTGTCGATTTTAATGCACGTAAGACTCAATGTTGTTTTTTAACACACAGGCGTGGTGGTGTGCTGTCATCTGTGTCAATGGGTAATGTGGATATTGAGGAATCAGATGATCTTGATGTTCTGAGCATGAGAATTCACTGTGACGTTCATTGGAATGATCACATATTTCAAGTGTCGAAAGAAGCATTCAAGTGCCTTGGTTTTTTGAGACGGTACAAGAAATACTTCACCCCATCTGATCTCCTTAATATTTACAAGACCTATATCCGTCCCAAAATGGAATACAACTCTCATGTATGGGCCGGTGCTTCAAAGTCTATTTTGGAGCTTCTCGACCGCGTACAGGAGAGGGCGAAGATGCTCATCAATGACGGTAGGGTAGCCAACTCTATCGATTCATTGGAGCACCGTCACAATGTGGCGTGTGTTTCATTGTTCTATCGGTACTATAACGCAATGTGTTCTAACGAAATTAAGGAATTAACTCCCAAAAATCATATATTTTTACGTAGTACTCGTATTTCTCGTAGAGCGCATCCGAGAGAAAACGTTCTTTGGTCGCACTGTTCGGTTGTGGAATAATCTGCCAGCGAAAGTATTTCCTGCCACTTACGACATGAGTAAATTTAAATCCATAAACACTACTCCCTCTGTCCTCCTTCCAATAACCTATTTTCCTAGTACCAGCACAATGCACTGCATGAGTAGGGGCCATCCCCTGGGTGCTGGTCTTCTATAAAAAAAAAACAGGTTAGGACAAATTGGGTGGATTTACAAGTTAACCATGGACAGAAGGTGACGACTGTATTGCGAATTATTAATTTGGATTTAGAAGCGACATCTTTTTATCAATATTTCTCTACCTTTCGATAAAGCATGTCTTGAAGACTTAGCGAGAAAATTTACCACAGAATTGCCGTTGGTATTAAGGATGGAGTACGCGAGGTAGTATCATGGTACTTATCCTTCATGAAATATATACCTCCCATATACCAATTTGTATCCACTTTCTTACTTCAACATTCGCTAACGATACAGCTATCCAATAAACCTATGAAAACCAGCTGAAGTGTACACATGGTTCATTTTTTTCCTTTCAAAAAATGTCTGCGGGAACAACCGATTTAAACTGCATAATTATTATTAACGTAAAACTATTTTTGTTATAACACAGTCATTAATGCAATTAGTGTATCCGTATTACCAACTTTATTGTCGTTTAGTCCTCGCTTATTTTTCATTATTTTATTTAACTTTTAACTAAAGTTAACTAAATTTTATAAAAAAAGCATTAAAATCACCCCAATGTTAAATAAGGTTCCACTACAAAATTTTAGAAAAGAAAAGTATGATTTGGTAATTTCTTATATAATTATGTAGTAACTAGGGAGATCGATTATTCGACTTTTTCAAAAACAGTTTTTCGAATAAATCGAAAAGTAGCACTTTTAAAAAAACGGTTTTTGGTCACTAATAATTCTAACTAATAATCGGATAAACGCTTCTTTCATTTTAAAAAAATTGTTCTTAATTCTTGACGCGCAGAACTCGACCACGTCGTTTAAAAATAAGCAGAAGCTAAGAGAGAGCTTAAAATTAAAGTGGCAAACAATACCAACAATAATTCTAACAAATCTCATAAAAACTATGCTAAACCGGTGTGCAGAGGCCATAAAAACAAAGTTTATTACACCAAGTGCTGAAAGTTGCTTGAGTTTCGAACAACTACTCAAGAAGTTAATTTCGTTTTTGTTGTATTACTTGGTAGAGAATGCAGTTTAAGGTTTGTTATTATAGTTATAATTTAGGTGCCTATGATAACAAAAGTTAAATGTTTTACTTTGAATAACTCCATTAGTAATATACGAGTCCTTAATTGCCTAGATAAGAAAATTTGCTTAGATTTATTTAATAGTGTGTATGTCACTGTGGTATGTTGGGTAAGAACTCACCTTCCAACTAAGAAGTCGTCGGTTCAATACCAGGCCACACCATCTGACAATTTTCAACAGCGATATCACTTCATAACATTACTAACGACTGGTTATGTGTATTTACGCTGTGAAAGACTTCACTAACTAATATATCTTCCGTTCAAAACCGGCGTTTGTGGGTTTGTTGGCTTTCAGTGAGTCTAGTTGATTATTCTTCATATATAAAAATCAATATTTATTTACAGAAGATAAGAAAAGGTTATTGTTGCTCAAGAGTGCATATCTTTTTAGATCAATCTTCACCCACACAAAATTATCACGACATACGACAAAATTCTCCTTCACTAAGTACTGAAAGAGTATCAGATAACTCCCACTTAGATATTTCTTCTGAACGCAAGCAATTTAACCAGGAAGAGCTTAGTGATTTAGTGAGAGATCTTGACCCCTTAAAAAGCATCTGAAATTCTAGCTACTCGATTAAAGCAAAGAAGCAGAAGTTTCATACTACCGTAACAGAAAGAAAAACTTACTACCATTCTTTTCCGAAAACGATGAATTTGTTTCCTATTCAGATGTTCCTGGTTTAGTAACAGCAATTGGATTATGGGATTAGGGAAGTATAATCCAAATGCCTGGCGACTATTGTACATTCTTCTAAATGCAGCCTAAAATGTGTACTTCTATATAACGGGATGGGATAGCAGAGCCAAAACTGAATATTGGAGTATTAAAGACGCCTCCGATTTAATCAATCATTTGTGCCTAGAGATCGCATAATACTGCATATCCTCCATATCAAGCTAGGGCTCGTGAAACAATTTCTCAAAGCTTTCAACATGGACCGAGATTGTTTTTGATATTTCAGTGGAAAGTTCCAAAATTTGAGTTAGGATATACTGAAAGCTGGCAGTTTTGATAGCCCTCAAATCAATGATGAAAACTTTAGTAGTAGCTTGGAATGAAAATGTTTGGGTACTGCAAAATTTCCTGTGAAACAAAAAGAATGAGCACTACTCGGACCACGTGGATAACATGTTGTCACATATCAACCAGAATGGTTCTAATATGAACATTAAGGTACACGATTTCCACAGTCATTTGAATTGTTTCCATGAAAATCTTGGAGACTTCAATGAAGAACAAGGTGAACGTTTCCATCAAGGTATCCGTACTATAGTGGAGCTGTACCATGGTCACTGTATTACCCATATGCGGATTATTTCTGGAGCATTTACAATAAACCCTATAAAAAAAGACAATTTAAGAATATCCTTCAAAAGAAATTTTTGGATGAGTTGTTATTACATTTAATATTTGTGTATTACAAATTTTTATTTTTCTTTCAACTTCTTTTTTATTGTTAAATTGAAAAGTATAGCTGATAGAAAAACCTAACTTAATATATGAAATCGCTAATAAAATATCAAAAAATGTTATTTTTGTATAGAAATCGCGATTTTTATTAATTCAGTTTTCTAAATATGCACCGATAACAATGAAATAAAGCACATTTCATTCGAAATATGTTTAACTAAATGTTTTCAGACCAAGACTGTGACTTTTGTCGCATTTTTATTTCTTATGAATTTTTAAAGAACAAAAAAGTTTTTTTTTTTAATTGTTCCTTATTTTAAGCTTCAACGATATCTCTGAAACTAATTGGCAAATTCAAAACCACTGTAAGCACGGCTTAAATATAATATTGTTGAATTGTTTTGGATTTTTTTAACTGAATATGGTAAGCAATTTCAAAGTTATTCCAATATATATATATATATGTAGTGGAAGTGCCTTAATTTTACACAAACGGTATATCGCGAAAAGTCGAGCTGATAGAAAAAACCAGCTAACCCAAATAACCTTAAAAACAACATTCAGTTCTTAATCTTGTTCCCTTGTGTTATAATTTGTAAATTAAATTGAATTTTCATTGTTAAATTTATGAATCATTTTGTAGTTTTAAGTACAGTGATTGTTTTTATGCTCAGCTTGTGCTTAAGTTTTGTAGCCGATTCTTGTTGTCGTTGTCATAAATTATTTGCTTGTCCGGAATATAGCGTTGCGTAAAGAAATAAACGAACAGAAAAAGATCTGCTGTGTTAGTTTTAAGGTAAGTACACACGATTGTCGTAGTGAACTCATAACTCGTCTAATTTATATACCAAATTTTATTGGCTCATACGGCAATCCAGCATTATTGTGCTTATTTGTCTATTGTTCTTTGTCATAAAGAAAACCTAAATAAAAACCATATGTACATGAAGCGCTGTGCAAAAATATAGCGCACTAAAGAATATTTTTTCTTTCCGTTAAATTGATAAAAAAAAAGCAGAACTAAATATTTCTGTTATTTTATTTAAATTTCATTAATTTTGGAGCAAAAACCTTATATTGCTTGCTCAGTGTTCTTATATAAGGACAATTGTTTAACTGATGGCAACGCTTAAAGAACCATTAGATATTTTAAAGTAAAAACAAATGTATCTTTTAAGACATAAAAAAACTTGGCAGCTCGGTATTTTTAATTAAGCATTACAATCCGGTTTACTTTTATGATTTCAGATTAATTATTTTTTGTGACATGGGGCTTAGAACAAAAAAGTAACACCATTTATTGTCTAAATAGTAAATTAATAATTTTACAATCAATAAGTAATAGAAAAAGTTTGACTTTTCTATTACAAGGTATAGCTCTTTTGGCCAATTTCATAACTAAATCAACCATTGACCAATATGAGGACGCCCATTTATCTAAAAAACATTAAAAAAATTTAAATTAAAAAACATCTTTTGGCTTTGTCGAAATTAAAGCATTTTTAATAAGCAGTTCTTTTCTAGACTTTGATAGGTGAGAAGGAAGAAAATAAGGCCAACAAAACTTCTAATATCAAACATACCCGAAATTTATGCGTCATAATTATAGTGCACTCTCTTTAAACAAATTGTTTTCTCTTATAAGGGGAACTTATATTACAAAGCATATTATTTTTTAAAAACGTCATTGTTTGCAAACCACGTGTTCTAATAAGTTTGCTGCATTACGGAGAAAATGTTAATGTTTTGCTTATTTTAAAAAAGTTACTTTTGAACAAAATTCTCTATTAAAAATCTGATTTCTGAAGGCCTATCAACTGCACAAATATTGAAGAAAATTTATTTACAATGTAAAAACAAAGGTTTATATAATAAACTAACAAATAAAGTGTTAAAATGATTAAAATGCACAAGGTATGTACAAAACCGCAATTTGGTAAAAATGTGTAATCGAAATCGGAAAGCTAGTAGCCGTCAACTTGCTTAAGAAATTGAAAAGCCAGTTAATGCAAGCACAGCCTAGTAGGCTTGTTGGCTACGTCCTGAAAACTTTTATACAAAAACGGAACAAGCTTGGGATAAAATAAAAATTGAATTCGTGTAAGAGGTACATATGTACGTAGATTGGACCGAAATTGATTGGAATAAAGTATTCTGAATAGAGACTTAAAGACTAATCTCAAATATTGATAATTAATTTGATAAAAAAAAATAATAATGCCGGTGTTTTATTGTTTCATGAACGCTAGGAGGTACATCAAATTATTTTTTGAAAACGTCCTTAATTTGCTTCATATTTGTGGCAATAATATGACAAAATTTTACTGTTTTTTAAATTAAATAATATTGTAATTTTACTAAAATTAAAAAAAAAACTTAAATTTTTTTTTACTCGTTTTTAAAATTAATAAATGTGAATTCATTTTTAAACTATGAATTTTCAGATCGTGCCGATTCGGTAAGAAATGATAATAAAAAGTATATATATTGTTACGAAAATGAGGTTGGGCATCACAGTGTTTATTACATCGCTAAAATAAATAAACAAAATCTGCAATAACAACTGTACATACTGTTTACAAATAATCAAATCTACAACAACAACCATTAACAGAGACAAAGTAAATAAAAATAACACGGCACCAACAACAATTAAGCAGCAAAGAACACAAGAAACAGACAATAAACAAGATGTTTACATTCTCATGGCTACAAAAGAACTAAAAAGAAATTAAGAGAAAGAAATGGAATCTACCTGAAATATCGAGAGGTTCGAGAGCTTTCGATGTGTTGTTTACTCAGCCATATAAAAAGCACATCGATGCGAACAGCAATCAGTTTATGTGTCGTAAACTCAGCGAGTGGAAGTTAAGTAAACCCAGCGAGTGCAGTTTGTGTGCAGAGAGTTTACAAAGAGTAAACTCGTGAAGTGAATCGTGAAGTAAAAAACCAGTTTAGTTGGAGCTAACTCAGTAAAGAGAGTTAAGTGTGGATAACGTCTGGTTGAAAAGGTTATGATCGAACTTAAGTTATAACTACGATCGGGTTGGAAGATCTTTAAGTAGAAAGATCTATCGAGTAATTGTTGTTGTTTACAAGATTGTAAACAGACGGAGTAATTAAGAATAGAAAATTGTTATTGCCTGTAAAAATGCTACAAGCAGTGATGCACAAAACTGTGTTGAATAAAGGATTTTTAATTAAAACCAAACACAAAATTTATTTTATTTTAACTACAGTCTACGAACTCATAAAAACACGTTTATAAAAATGTAAAAACGTAACAATATATACATTAGGGTGTTTCTTATTTCTCAACTTAGTTATTTCGAGCGTAACTCCCCCTAAAAATGTTCTTTATAGTTTAAAAATACGGTGTGAAAAATATTATCACGATTAGGCGAGTTTAATACGTGGCGCATCGCTCTTGTAGACTGGCTTGAAAATTTCAAAACTAAAATTTCGATTTTTATTAAAATTGTATTTATTCATTATATATATTGTACGTGCAAATGAATTCAATTTATTTTTTCAGTTTGTATATTATTTTATTTCAAAAGAGAAATTTGTTCACATCAGGATAGAGTTTCCGATAATCCACTAAAATTTAAGCTATTAATTGCTTTTCTGCTTCATTTTTGGATAAAACTAAATTAAAATCTTCCATTAGTTTAACTGCTCGTTCTGCCGAATCAGTTACAAGTTTTATATTTCGAACGTTAAGACCAACGTTAAAACTAGGTTCATTATCCCAAACTTTTGGATCTATGTTCGAAAAGTCCGTTGGAATACCAAGCCTTTGAAAAAAAAGTGATGTTTGTGATATAAAATATTCGATATTTTTGTTAAGATAATGACTAATTTTTTTATCTCGGATTTAGTAGGAGCTTGCACCATTAACTTTTTTCGTCTCGTATAGCACCTTTAGATCAAAGCAAGCTAACGATGCTATTTGTGGAGTCAAATACCATATATGACAGCTTAATTTGCTTAGTAACGCTCGACTTATATTGTCATTAATACCTTTATAATCATGCAAATCTATAAGCAATTTTAAATTCTTCATTGTGGCTTATGCTGCAACAGGTGTTTGCATCCAATTTTTTAGGTACACCCTTACAACAAATATACAGATGACCCTAATACATACTAATGTATTGTAACATTTTAAATTAATTTTGAAATAGATATAACTTAATGCAATAAATAGATTTCGACATCCAACGGGCATGATGAAATACTTCTGGTTTTTTGAAATAAATAGCGTAACTGTACCACCAAGAAACACCATACTTAATTCAAGAAGTTATTTATAACCAACACGTGGTTGTTTTACTTTAAGACTTTGAGGTGTAAATTTAATAATATCAGATACACCCCTAATTGCATTGTTTACTTTCCGATCTCCAATTCCAGTCATAAATTTAATTTTATCAATTTTTTTCCAAGCGTCTCTAAGTCTGCTGAATAATTGAACAGTAGGGCTTGATGATTTTTGCCTTTTTTCATCGAAAAGACTTCTTAAAATCATTTCATAGATGTGATGTCCGCATGGTAAATATAAAGGACCTCTACGATCGCTTTTTCTAAAAGAACACAAGCACCTTGAAGTCGACCTAAGATAGAAGCTGTGGTATCGCAACATAAAGATTCTACTTTTTCAATTAGATTCCATTCTTGGAATAGGCCATTAACTACTTCCGCTTGTTGATTCCCTGTTCCAGATGTCATTGTTGCTGAGATTCCAAGCAATTTTTCTTTACCATTGTATGATATGACTACTGGAATTCGATCAATGGATTTTTTTCATTTAACGATGGCAAAATGTTATCAATTCAGTGAACTGTAATGCCACCAATTTCTTCATCATAAAATTTATTTTTAGTTTTTTTTTCAATTTTTACTCGATGTTCTAAGCGGATTTTGTCAATAGTACTTCTATTTATTATATTATATTTCGTGATTTAAAGCTTTAGCAATTGCTACAAGTACCTGCACTGCGTTACGTTCACTAATTTTACATTTGACCAAAACTATTAAAAGATTTTCGGTTATAAAATTTATTTTTTATTTTTTGATAAGGGCGTTCCATTAACTTATGAAAAATCTTCACGAAAACTTTTTTACTAGCAAATTTTTCATTATCTGGGAGATTAAAACATGCGTCTCAATTAGGGAGATCGATTATTCAACTTTTTTCAAAAACCGGTTTACCGACAATTCGAAAAGTGTCAATTTAAAAGAAAAATCGGTTTTCGCTTAATAATTATTCAACTAACTGGTTAACCGGGCCTTTTATTTAAATAAAATTGTTTTTAATTCTTGAAGCAAAGAGATGGACTACGTCGTGTTAAAAATGAGCAGATGCTGCCGAAAAGATTAAAATTAAAGTGGCAATCAATACTATACAATAATTCTATCAAATCCCATAAAAACTATGCCAAAACGGTGTGCGAAGGCCATAAAAAACAAAGCTTATTATACAAAGAACTGAAAGTTGCTCAAGTTTTGAACAGCTACAGAAGGAGCTAATTTCGTTTTTGTTGTTTTATTATTTGGTAGAGAATGGAATTAAAAGTTTGTTGTTATAGTTATAATTTATGCACCTAAAAATAAATCTATTAGTAATATACGAGTTCTTAATTGCCTCTACAAGAAAAGTTGCTTAGGTTTCGAATAGCACTGTATGTAAATTCTTACACCACGTATTTAATAGCACGTATTTAATAGCAGTGTGTTAGGTTAGACACCCATCTTCCAACCAAGAAGTCGTCGGTTCTATTCCAGGCTACACCATCTGAAACTTTTCAACAGCGATATCACCGCACAATATTAGCGACTGGTTATGTGCATTTAAGCTGTGTAAAACTTCAGCAACTAATATCTCTGCAGCTCGGAGCCGGTGTTTGTGGATCGCTTTCAATGAGTCTAGTTGATTATTATATAAAATATAATAATTATTATTATATAGAATAAAATCATTATTATTATATAAAATATAATAATCATAATATAATATATAAAATAAAATATATAATATATAAAATATAATATATAAAATATAATAATCAACTAGAAATTATAAAATTATATATATATATATATATATATATATATATATATCGGTATATATTCGGTATATATATATATATATATATATATATATATATATATATATATTCGGTATATATATATATATATTCGGTATATATATATTCGGTATATATAATATAATTTATTTACAGAAGATGAGAGAAAGTTATTGTTGCTCAAGTGTGCATATCTTTTTTGATTTACCTTGCTTTTCACGTTCTTTGTGAGACGTCCAAGGTTGTCATATATACAAAAATAATAACTAAACTTATACAAATAGTTTAGAGATGAACATATTTGTAATAAAAAATATACAAACTTATAAAGAATATACTTTTTTAAATAAACCGGTTATTCGTGTTAAATCAAACGGTTTATTCGGTATTCGAAAAATGAAGATTTTGTAAAAACTGTATTCCACAAAACCAAAAAAACCGGCTTAAACCGTTCAAATAATAACCATCCGATCTCCCTAGTCTCAATGCTTTTAAACTATTATCAGAGATATATATACACATATGTAAACATACTGTACTTGCCGCATCATATTTAAAATCTACTTCCACAAAAGATTTTATAATCAAATTCTTTGTAACAAAACACAAAATTACCTTAAATTTAATTAAATTATGGCAAAAAGTTCTAATCTTTATCGTATTCTAAAGCAAATAAAAAATTAAATTTGTATGATTATTTCACCAATTGGCGTCACCGCGAGAGGCGTTGCGACATGTGTTCCCTTTATCCGATGCTGATAATTTTTTGCAAAACGTATTTTTACACAAAACCTCACATTTCAGGAAGGAATTATGAACTCTAACTGGAAAAGAAATCACTTCCATAAATCTAAAGACAACCCTAATGTACATACACAGAAAAAACTAAATGTGTTGAACACAATTTTAAATTGAATGCTCGTAGGCAGATTTACTACGCTTTTTCAAAGTTGTGTTCAAAATTTTTAAGACCGAAGAAGTACGCTTCTTCATTTGTGAACTTAGCGTTTTGTTCTGATTATTTTAAAAGTTCTTCTGACCTTTTTCCTTAACTATCATCCAGAAAAACTGAATGAAGTATTTAGTAAATTTCCTCATACAAAATCTAAAATGCTTCGTTCAGCATAAGGATTCATAAAATAAGATTCTGAACGCTTCGTTTAAAAAACCTAGATGCTACGTCGCAAAAATACTTTTTACCAAATTTAAGTATTTATCTTTTTTAAACAGTAACTCAGAAGTTACCCAACAAACAATTTTACAAGTGGTACCTTAACATACATATATATAACTTTCTTTTAAACTTTAGTCATAAAGTTTAACCTCAATGAAGCACGTGTTAAAATTAAGATATCGATTGTAAATTTTCACAGAATACTTTTTTACAGAAAAGAACAATTTAAGAGAAATCCCATTAAATGAATAATGTTAATTTTGGAAAATAAGTACCATACAACTTCTACATAAAACATTATGCAGTTAATTTGACAGTTTTTCCGAATTCACCTGGATTTAGTTGAAAATGGATTTTTACTATGTTTGTCATTAAATTGGCGGGGAAACTACCCAAGTAAATTTTATGAAAGAAACTACTAAATGCGTAGCGATATACCGGAAGGATATATTGTTTTATTTTAGTGGATATAAAGCTCATATTTTTTTTTCACTTTATTTATAATCAAGAAAGATCTATACATAAAAAGTTTATGGAATTATAGACCGATTTAAATTGGAAAAAGTATGACTTTAACAACAGAGATTACCTAAATGGATAAATGGAAGTACTTTATTCCGCAGAATGTAATTGTGATATTTTTTTTTTTTAGTATTTTCAACACCTAATGTGTTCCTATATCTAAAAATTTAAAGGAAGAAATAAAAAAGGTAAGCGCTTTTTAAAATTAAAAAAAAAAAATTCTAAAAATTGTTTATTAATTCGCTTGTGCTTGTGAGTTAGTGTACGAGCATATGTTAAAGAATACTATGTACATACGTCTGTATGTATGTATATGCCTATGTTTTTTATGTCTAATAATATTGATGTGATTTTACTGATATGTTTGTAAAGAGCCTAAAAGTTTAAATGATGAGTTTTAAACGCGTTTTATTACATATCAAAATCGGTTGCATAATTCTATATACAAATGTAAACTTAATGAAATACTCGTAACGAACCCTTACTATAGGCGTGGAAGTTTCAAAATTATGTCGCTTAGGTTTTGTTTTGACGGTTTAGGTTCAATATACATACATATGTGGGTGTACGTGTACATGTACATATGTATGTATTTATGTGTGCATATGCATTTTTTTATATTTCATATAAATATTTCGCAAAATATTAATAAAATTTTAGCGTAAAAATAGTTATTTTTAATTTCCTTATGCATCTTATTATTATTATTATTATTATTATTATTATTATTATTATTATTATTATTATTATTATATTATTATTATTATTATTATTATTATTATTATTATTATTATTATTATTATTATTATTATTATTATTATTATTATTATTATTATTATTATTATTATTATTATTATTATTATTATTATTAATATTATTATTATTATTATTATTATTATTATTATTATTATTATTATTATTATTATTATTATTATTATTATTATTATTATTATTATTATTATTATTATTATTATTATTATTATTATTATTATTATTATTATTATTATTATTATTATTATTATTATTATTATTATTATTATTATTATTATTATTATTATTATTATTATTATTATTATTATTATTATATTATTATTATTATTATTATTATTATTATTATTATTATTATTATTATTATTATTATTATTATTATTATTATTATTATTATTATTATTATTATTATTATTATTATTATTATTATTATTATTATTATTATTATTATTATTATTATATTATTATTATTATTATTATTATTATTATTATTATTATTATTATTATTATTATTATTATTATATTATTATTATTATTCAAAATTATGTCGCTTAGGTTTTGTTTTGACGGTTTAGGTTCAATATACATACATATGTGGGTGTACGTGTACATGTACATATGTATGTATTTATGTGTGCATATGCATTTTTTTATATTTCATATAAATATTTCGCAAAATATTAATAAAATTTTAGCGTAAAAATAGTTATTTTTAATTTCCTTATGCATCTTATTATTATTATTATTATTATTATTATTATTATTATTATTATTATTATTATTATTATTATTATTATTATTATTATTATTATTATTATTATTATTATTATTATTATTATTATTATTATTATTATTATTATTATTATTATTATTATTATTATTATTATTATTATTATTATTATTATTATTATTATTATTATTATTATTATTATTATTATTATTATTATTATTATTATTATTATTATTATTATTATTATTATTATTATTATTATTATTATTATTATTATTATTATTATTATTATTATTATTATTATTATTATTATTATTATTATTATTATTATTATTATTATTATTATTATTATTATTATTATTATTATTATTATTATTATTATTATTATTATTATTATTATTATTATTATTATTATTATTATTATTATTATTATTATTATTATTATTATTATTATTATTATTATTATTATTATTATTATTATTATTATTATTATTATTATTATTATTATTATTATTATTATTATTATTATTATTATTATTATTATTATTATTATTATTATTATTATTATTATTATTATTATTATTATTATTATTATTATTATTATTATTATTATTATTATTATTATTATTATTATTATTATTATTATTATTATTATTATTATTATTATTATTATTATTATTATTATTATTATTATTATTATTATTATTATTATTATTATTATTATTATTATTATTATTATTATTATTATTATTATTATTATTATTATTATTATTATTATTATTATTATTATTATTATTATTATTATTATTATTATTATTATTATTATTATTATTATTATTATTATTATTATTATTATTATTATTATTATTATTATTATTATTATTATTATTATTATTATTATTATTATTATTATTATTATTATTATTATTATTATTATTATTATTATTATTATTATTATTATTATTATTATTATTATTATTATTATTATTATTATTATTATTATTATTATTATTATTATTATTATTATTATTATTATTATTATTATTATTATTATTATTATTATTATTATTATTATTATTATTATTATTATTATTATTATTATTATTATTATTATTATTATTATTATTATTATTATTATTATTATTATTATTATTATTATTATTATTATTATTATTATTATTATTATTATTATTATTATTATTATTATTATTATTATTATTATTATTATTATTATTATTATTATTATTATTATTATTATTATTATTATTATTATTATTATTATTATTATTATTATTATTATTATTATTATTATTATTATTATTATTATTATTATTATTATTATTATTATTATTATTATTATTATTATTATTATTATTATTATTATTATTATTATTATTATTATTATTATTATTATTATTATTATTATTATTATTATTATTATTATTATTATTATTATTATTATTATTATTATTATTATTATTATTATTATTATTATTATTATTATTATTATTATTATTATTATTATTATTATTATTATTATTATTATTATTATTATTATTATTATTATTATTATTATTATTATTATTATTATTATTATTATTATTATTATTATTATTATTATTATTATTATTATTATTATTATTATTATTATTATTATTATTATTATTATTATTATTATTATTATTATTATTATTATTATTATTATTATTATTATTATTATTATTATTATTATTATTATTATTATTATTATTATTATTATTATTATTATTATTATTATTATTATTATTATTATTATTATTATTATTATTATTATTATTATTATTATTATTATTATTATTATTATTATTATTATTATTATTATTATTATTATTATTATTATTATTATTATTATTATTATTATTATTATTATTATTATTATTATTATTATTATTATTATTATTATTATTATTATTATTATTATTATTATTATTATTATTATTATTATTATTATTATTATTATTATTATTATTATTATTATTATTATTATTATTATTATTATTATTATTATTATTATTATTATTATTATTATTATTATTATTATTATTATTATTATTATTATTATTATTATTATTATTATTATTATTATTATTATTATTATTATTATTATTATTATTATTATTATTATTATTATTATTATTATTATTATTATTATTATTATTATTATTATTATTATTATTATTATTATTATTATTATTATTATTATTATTATTATTATTATTATTATTATTATTATTATTATTATTATTATTATTATTATTATTATTATTATTATTATTATTATTATTATTATTATTATTATTATTATTATTATTATTATTATTATTATTATTATTATTATTATTATTATTATTATTATTATTATTATTATTATTATTATTATTATTATTATTATTATTATTATTATTATTATTATTATTATTATTATTATTATTATTATTATTATTATTATTATTATTATTATTATTATTATTATTATTATTATTATTATTATTATTATTATTATTATTATTATTATTATTATTATTATTATTATTATTATTATTATTATTATTATTATTATTATTATTATTATTATTATTATTATTATTATTATTATTATTATTATTATTATTATTATTATTATTATTATTATTATTATTATTATTATTATTATTATTATTATTATTATTATTATTATTATTATTATTATTATTATTATTATTATTATTATTATTATTATTATTATTATTATTATTATTATTATTATTATTATTATTATTATTATTATTATTATTATTATTATTATTATTATTATTATTATTATTATTATTATTATTATTATTATTATTATTATTATTATTATTATTATTATTATTATTATTATTATTATTATTATTATTATTATTATTATTATTATTATTATTATTATTATTATTATTATTATTATTATTATTATTATTATTATTATTATTATTATTATTATTATTATTATTATTATTATTATTATTATTATTATTATTATTATTATTATTATTATTATTATTATTATTATTATTATTATTATTATTATTATTATTATTATTATTATTATTATTATTATTATTATTATTATTATTATTATTATTATTATTATTATTATTATTATTATTATTATTATTATTATTATTATTATTATTATTATTATTATTATTATTATTATTATTATTATTATTATTATTATTATTATTATTATTATTATTATTATTATTATTATTATTATTATTATTATTATTATTATTATTATTATTATTATTATTATTATTATTATTATTATTATTATTATTATTATTATTATTATTATTATTATTATTATTATTATTATTATTATTATTATTATTATTATTATTATTATTATTATTATTATTATTATTATTATTATTATTATTATTATTATTATTATTATTATTATTATTATTATTATTATTATTATTATTATTATTATTATTATTATTATTATTATTATTATTATTATTATTATTATTATTATTATTATTATTATTATTATTATTATTATTATTATTATTATTATTATTATTATTATTATTATTATTATTATTATTATTATTATTATTATTATTATTATTATTATTATTATTATTATTATTATTATTATTATTATTATTATTATTATTATTATTATTATTATTATTATTATTATTATTATTATTATTATTATTATTATTATTATTATTATTATTATTATTATTATTATTATTATTATTATTATTATTATTATTATTATTATTATTATTATTATTATTATTATTATTATTATTATTATTATTATTATTATTATTATTATTATTATTATTATTATTATTATTATTATTATTATTATTATTATTATTATTATTATTATTATTATTATTATTATTATTATTATTATTATTATTATTATTATTATTATTATTATTATTATTATTATTATTATTATTATTATTATTATTATTATTATTATTATTATTATTATTATTATTATTATTATTATTATTATTATTATTATTATTATTATTATTATTATTATTATTATTATTATTATTATTATTATTATTATTATTATTATTATTATTATTATTATTATTATTATTATTATTATTATTATTATTATTATTATTATTATTATTATTATTATTATTATTATTATTATTATTATTATTATTATTATTATTATTATTATTATTATTATTATTATTATTATTATTATTATTATTATTATTATTATTATTATTATTATTATTATTATTATTATTATTATTATTATTATTATTATTATTATTATTATTATTATTATTATTATTATTATTATTATTATTATTATTATTATTATTATTATTATTATTATTATTATTATTATTATTATTTTTGTTGGTATATTCGTTTATCTCTTATTAAATATAATAATAATTTCTTTTACATGATAAATAAATATAAATGCATTTTTGTGTATTCTACGATGTTTTCCTTTATAAGTATCTACACTGCGCGTCATCAGGATAGCGCCCCCTTTTACTGACAGTTAATGTTAAATATTATTGAAATATGACTTTAAAATATCTATGTAAAGCGTGTTTTTTATAGAGGTATAGAACTTTAAGTTGGCATTACTTTTCACGATGGCGACCGATTTAACAGCTGTCAAGTGATTAATTCTCAGTTTGGCTGGGCAATTCATCATGAATAGACTCACGCCTGAGCAACGCTTGCAAATAGTGCAACTTCCATTTTTCATAAGTGAATTTTTTTTTCAATTTTTTTTGCGATGAAGAGCACTTCTGGTTGAGTGGCTACGTCAACGAACAAAACTGCCGCATTTGGAGTGAAGGTAATCCTTAAGTGTATGTGGAAACTCTGTTACATCCAGAAAAACTGACTGCTTGGTGCGCTTTATGGGCTGGTGGAATCATTAGTCCGTACTTTTTCAAAAACGATGGTGGCCAGAACGTTACAGTTAATGGTGATCGGTATAGAGCCATGATTACTAACTTTTTCACTCCTGAATTGAATAACCATGATGTCCAGGAGATGTGGTTTCAACAAGACGGCGCAACATGTGTCACACAGCTCGTGCCACAATAGATTTATTGAAAGACAAGTTTGGTGACCGCCTAATTTCACGTTTTGGACCTGTGAATTGGCCTCCAAGAACTTGTGGTTTAACACCGCTAGACGACTTTCTGTGTGTTTCTAGACTACGTTCTGTAAAGTCATTGGTCTATGCGGTAAAGTCACAAACGCTTAACCATTTGAAAGACAACATTCGCCGTGTTATTGCCGATATACGGCCACAAATGTTGGAAAAAGTCATCGAAAATTGGACGTCTAGATTGAACTACAACCGCGCCAGCCGTGGTGGTCATATGCCATGGATTCATTATGTGAATCGAATAATCCATCGTTGTTTTATTGCAACTTAAATTTCTATACCTCTACAAAAAACACCCTTAGTAGATTCCTATTAGTTTGCTTTAAAATAAAACAAGAAAGACTGCTGCATTCACATGCGATGTTAAAAACCGATACTCACAGGTGTCATAGTAGGATATCGCTTCTCAATCTACCACAGCTCCCCCATCTTCTATTGCGTTTGTGGGAGAGATCTCACATAATGATTCTCACAAGAAATTATAATGCAATAGAAGATAGGGGGGCTGTGGTAGTGTGGGAAGCAATATCCTACTATGACAACTGTGAGTATCGGTTTTTAACATCGCATACGAATGCAGAGAACTATAATAGCGTTTTGAAAACGACATTTTCTACTTATTTGGGAATCTGGCAAAGCTTATTTTGAAAACTGAAATATTTCAATCCAAACAGTCCGATCTGTTAAATCGTCGATTCAGGGCCAAAAACCTGGCGCCCTTGAATGGCCACCTTATTTGCCCACGTAAAATATAATCAAAAACTTATGGAGATGGGTGGCTAGGAAAGTGTACGAGTCCGGAAGGCAATACGATACAAAAATAGATTTAATGGAAGGGGTCGAACACACTTGGTCCACCATTTCGGTGAATTATATCGAAAAAAGGCCGTCCTTAGTAATGCGTGGGACGGCCTTAATACTTAATACTGTTTAAAGTAAAGTACTTTAGACTTAAAATGCTAAATAGTTGCATAAAATACAAATTCAATTGAAATTATTGATGGTGGCGCTATCCTAATGACTGAAAAAAATAATAAAAATACTATCTTAAACGGTAAAGCAGTCATTCTTGTTTTCTTTTAAAGGAAATTGATAGGAGTCTACTACATAGAAATTTAAGGACACATCTGAATTGGTTCAGATAATATCTAACATTAAGGGATAGTAAAAGGGAGGAGGGCGCTACCCCGATTATATATTTATATATATATTATCTGATCATCAGGATATATATATATATATATATATATATATATATATATATATATATATATATATATAAATATCTAATATATATATCTATGTATATATATAAATATATATATCATCAGGATAGGATATTTAAATATATTTCATTAGGATATATATATATATATAAATATATATATATATATATATATATATATATATATATATATATATATATATATATATATATACAAAAAATATCAAATGTATAATGTCGAGTGTATATATATATATATATAAATATATATATATATATATATATATATATATATATATATATATATATATTCATATATATATTTATACATCACATATATATATTTATATTTTTAATTTATATATATGTAATTATATGTATATAATTATGTTTCTTTTAAGGTTTTTTTATAATTTTCTAGCATACAAAAAATAATATATTTGCGGCATAATTATTTAATGATTTTTCTAATAGATTTTCAAGTTGAATTAAAGTTGAACTAATAAACATTTATTTGTAAATTAGCTTTTTAATAATTATTTATTAAAGGTGTAGTTTTTTCTTAATTCAATTTAATAACCGGATTTAAATATATTTGCTTGAACTTGCATTTTTTTAAGAGGAATTGGCATTTTAAATTTTTTTACATTTGTTTTTGTTATTGGCTTTTAAGGTACAGCATTTAATACTTTGTCTTATTAAAAATTATATATATTTAAAACAATCATCTTTTTGAAGTGGGGTTTGTTTTTTCCCCTATTGTTAAGGTTACAAAACATTTTATTTCCCTAATTAGTTTGCTATAAATGGTATATATTTCTTTTTTTTTGCTTTTATAAAAATTGTATACAGTTTTGTTTTTATAGCAATGCTTTTATTTATCGAAATAAATAAATAAATAAATAAATAAAAGGAAAAACTAATTATTAGTGCAGATTAATAAAAATTAATGGCCAAACCAAAGAATATTTAACAGGTGCATTAGATACATACGTTTACTCGCCTCATCTGAAATGATTTAAAATAAGATTTTTTCGAGTTTTTAAAATTTATTATTTCATATATGATGTGTTTTTTTCCTAAAACTACAAAAAGTTTTACAGCTTGTCAAGATTGGAGAAGAAATATGGTTTGTCAAGATTTTTTAAAGCACATTTTTTTTAAGTTTTCCTTATACAGAGTTTTGTAGAAAGATACGGCTGTATTCATAATGAAAATCCAGCAAATATCTATCATAAGTATGATTTTTAATGCACTTGCTGTTTTAATAATTATACTTATGTTAGACTCTTACTAGATTTTCATTTTAGGGAACTAATTATCTAAAGTGTTGTAGGTGTATTTCTTTCCTAGTTTAGTTGTTAAAGTTTATTTTTGGCCATAAATGAAATATCTTTTTCTTGTGTTCGAAACAAGCTTTATTTAACCATAGATGTCGTTTTAATCGATAACTTTTCGACATTTTTGTGGTAAAGTAATTTATCATCAGAGTAGAACTTCTGACCGAAAAATTGATACAATTGCGTTTTGCAGGCCTAAGGAATTTAAATTTACACAATTAATAGAGTTCTAAAGAGATCGAAGCAAATAAAGGGGTAAGGGCCGTGATATATATAGCAATACTTCCGAGCCAAACTTTTAGAGTCTCCCGTTTATCAAAGATACGTGTGGTCTGGCGTTGTCATGATGGAACGCAACACCTTTTCTGTATATCCATTTTAATCACAATCAATTAATCTCGTTAATTTTTGACAATAGAGTTTAAAATCAATCGTATGACCAGGTTGTAAAAGCTTTTAATAAACAATTCTCTTCCAATCCCACCAGATGCACAGCATTATCTTTTTGGTGTTAATCCCACCATCTACGAAGCATCACCTTGTTTCGTCTGTAATTTTTTCAGACATTATTGTCGTGTTCGAATTCTTATCGTCCGTTATTATTCGGACCTATTAAATTAGTGTTGCCTGATAAAATAATTATTATTATAGATATAACATCCTAGAGCCATCTACCGATAATTTGTTACGGACGTATAATAATCTTTAAAAAACTGAAAAGATATACAAGAATTTATTTGCATAATCATTTTTAGTAAGGTGACTTCTTTTAATTGTGTTTCATTCGGCTCTATTCAATAGGGTAGACAAATATTTAATTGACAAAAAAAGTAGATTGGGAAAAAATGAGCAGTACAATTATTAAAAAAAGTACATTACTTTTTTAAATCAAAAAGCCTTAAAATTTCATTAAATAAGATGGAATAACAATTAATACATCAAAGAATATACAAATGCGATCATTTGCAATAGTAATTCTATCGAATACTTAGCCAGAGTGTTACCGTAGTCACATTGAGGTAAATATTGGACAAAAAAGCATAAACACTACTTTACATAAACATTTTATGGAAATATTTTTTTTATGTCGGCATTTCTTAAAAAATTATTTAAAACAAACAATAGTGTAAAGAATTACAAGATATTTTAATATAAAAATCTAAAAAATAAATAATAAAAAGAAATATTTCTATAAAATAGTGATTACGCTTTTTCCGTCTAATATTTTTCTCAATGTGACCGTACCTATAGTTAAAACTGTAAACAATTTGATTTTACCACATATAAATTTTAAAGCCACATTGCTCTATCAATCTTAGATTAATAAAAGTCAGAAAAAATGTGTCGTATGGGCTCTAAAGCGGCGTCGTAGATTCATACGTATTTTATCGGGATGTTTCAAGCTGATTTTTTTTCTGGGCTAAAAAACTTTTATTTTTTTAAAAAACGTCTAACATAAAAAGTACAAAAGACTAAAAAAGTTCTTTAGCATACTTATGCAGAAAGCAGTACATTGACTAAAAAAAGTTTGAGTTCTGCTGAAAAAAATATGTTTGGCTACCCAATATACAGGCCTGTCAGATAAAATTGGAACGGAATCGTCATTTTGCCGATAAATTTTTAAAATATCGTATTTCGGTTTAAAAAATCGTGACAAAAAAAAACAGGTTTTTAATATTTTTAATTCTTGTTTGAAAATGTATATATTTTTAATTTACCTATTTTAGATTTCAATTCTATGTATGTATGTATGTGTTTGCATACATCAAATCTTATACAACATACATATATTGTTACGAAAATAAAAATACAACACTGCATTGTGTGATTTTGGTACATATTGGGTCACCCTGTCAATTTGTCATCACCGTCACATCGACCATCTTTACGTTACATTTGAATTAACGGATATGGAAATAGAAGATGGTCGATATTTCCTGAACTTTCCAAACAGTGGGCAATTAGGTATATAGAGGGCTGCTTTACCTACACGTCAGTTAGTTAGTTATAGTTTGGCTGTCAATAAACAAAGTTGTGTTAAGGCGGAAATAACACTGTTGTATAAACGAATATTAAGTGTTGTATTAAGACAAACAGTATAAAAGTTATAGTGAAGTATATAAAGAAACTGTAACAACAAAAAAGTGGTTTAATTTTATTTTAACGCAATTTAAACGAATTCACATGCTTTAAAGAAGGTTAAAACGTAGCATCACAGATAGAGTAAGTTCTGTTATGGTGGAACCAAATTTTTTGTTTTAAAGGTCTTCAAACAAGAATTTTCAATAATTTCTGGGTGATTTCCACATTATAAATAAATTAAAACTTCTTTGAATGAAAACAAAAGTTAGACATGAAAAATATGTATAAAAAAACTTCGTTTAGAAAATTAGAGAGTAATGTGAAACACATTGAATGGGTAAAGTAACACATTATTCTACTTTACTAAAACGATGTATTGTTTTAAATATACGAAAAAACAAATTTTGATTAAAGAAGGCAATTCTTTATTAAATTCGTTTCTGATCAGATTTGTGGGCTCAAACTTTCGGATGAATGTACACTTTGAGCAATTAAAAATCCTGTTTCAAAAATATGTTCCTTTAACATAAACTACATATAATATAAAATTGAAGAGCTTTACTTTTAAGACTTATTTTATGTTCACACCGTAATATGAACCACTTGGTTCACTCTCTGAATTCCGATTGCAAGCCATACTTTTCACGAGATTTTTCTTGTGTCATTTTGAAATATACTTTTTAGAGTTGCAGACCTACTGTGTTTATCAGTACATATACTGATTTTTGTATAATGTACTATATGCATAACGTGAAAATATACTAATTTTTTCAGGTATGCTGCTGTTTTTTATATTAACTTCTTTTTCAATGTATAAAACTGTATATCATATAGTTATTTTCTTTAAAAGACCAAGTGAGAATTTGCGGAGCTAAAAAAGTAATCCAAATTCAATAGATTGTTTGTATCATGTTCTTCACAATGTATTTAAGAGCTCTATAAGGTTATTAAAATATGATTTGAAAACCTTATAGTTGAAATTTGTAAAGAATTTAACTTGTCGGTAAAAAAAATAATAAAGCTGAAGAAATGAAAAGTTTTAGTTAGTGTGATGCTTCGTCGAGTACCACCACATGAGCTTAGCTTAACTCCAGCAATCAAAAGACCTTAGAAAAATTATACTGCAATAAAAAGTTATTTACTTTCAAAGGATTGTCTGATTTTTTTTTAAATTTTTGAAATTAGAACCTAGGAAGCATACTTAGTTTTTGTGCAAAATTTTGGCTAAGCAGTTTTACTATATAACCGAGTGGCTTCAGGAAAAATTACTGCAACAAAATAACTAGAACTTTTATTGATATATATATGGAACTAGGGTTAAAAGACGTTAAGTTTTTATCAGTACATGTACGGATTTTTGTTTAATGTACTGCATAACATCTAAATCAGTACGCAAATGTACTGATTTTTTCATGTTTGTACTGATTTTTGTTTTAAATTTTTTTCAGAGCACAGAACTTTATATAATTTGCTTTGAAACACCCATCTTTTATGCCAAAAAGATAGCGAAATGAGCAAGAAACTGGTCGAAGTAGTACTGTTGCAGAAGCCATTTTGGTATGCTACACTCAGTGCTGCCAGATTTAACGATTTATTGTCATTTTGACGATTTCGAACCCCAAAAATAGTATATTGACGATTTGACGATATGTGTTCTTGTGATGATTTTAAGGAATAAAATTTTTCCAAGATTTTACTTAGCAGTTCATAAAAACTTCAAAATTAATACATAAATTTTAACTATTAATAACAAGGTGTAAACGTATAGCGTACACCTGCTATGATTTTTTTGTTGTATTTTATGTCTTTTTAGCTTCCTAATAGCTAAAATGAATCAACTGTTTAAGCATTTCAAAGTTCAAAATAGTTTACAAATGAACATAAAACGGCTAAAATTAATATAAAAAACGAGAAAGTGCACCATTTTAACTATTTTAAAGCAAAAAAAGAGTTTAAAAAGTGTAAAATAAAACTAAACGTCAAAAAAGAAAGTTTTTATATCTATATATATATAAATGTATTGTGGTTTGTCCTGATGCTTAAAACTTGAAAACGACTGAACCAAATTGGATACTTCCTTCTACAAGTTTGTTCGTAATGACTACGCGAAGGTTTAGAAGTAAAGAAAAGTGAAACATTTTCTGTATTATGTCATTATTTCATCTCTGCTTCTGTTAATGGTATTTGAATAAGATTTGGCTTGTTGATTCAATGCACAAGTATAAACGGGATTGGACAAGTGGACTTGGTACCTTCAATACCTCCAATCTTGAGAACGATTAAAGGGAAAATTTCTGAATTTGGTATAAATGACTTCGTAGTTAATACAAATTATCAGCCAATAAGGGGCCGAAATCACATAAGCATGATGCCTCCCATACAAAGTAAATATTGATTTTTGTATTTTTTATGAAGGGTTAAAGCTAAATTTTCTGAGTTTGGTCCAAATGTCTTGGCAGTGAATAGAAATCATAAGTTCAAAAATGGGAGGAATTGAATAAGTGGGCTTAGCATCTCCTATACACAGTAAGAAGTCGTTGTTTTTTATTGATAAGAAACAAAACGCTTTTTAAAATGTAAAACGAACCATTTAGATTAAGTTTTGAAATTTTTTTTTCAACTGTAGAAATGTGAAAATTCGTGTGAACCTGTATCTCGAAAGAGTGCATCATAATCAATCAAAAAGTCGATTTCATATTTTTCTGACTTAGGGCTTTTTGGATTTCATATATTTCCGGGCAAAGCCGGATGGGTAAAGCTGGTGAGATAATAAAAGGCAGAATGCTTGGGTATTTAAAGAAAAACTGTAAGTTTTATAAATATGTTTATGCATACTTTAATTAAATAAAGACTGTTTAACTAGATACAATGAAGATATCCAACTAAGATGGCGAAAACTGCAGTAGTTCTCCGCTGCAAGTATAACATTGTAGTACACGTTAGATGTTTTTTTTTAATTCAATCAAATAAGAAAGATATGATTTAAGCCGTTATTTTGACAAAATATTCGTACAATACAACTATTTAACAGTATTCATATATTTGAAAAACAGTGACACATAGTCAAAGTGAGCCAGGCTACATTTTTTTACGAAATTATTGATATCTAATAAAAAGCATATCTGATTGACAAAGGTATTAAGTATTTTAATTAATTAACTTCAAAGCTTTAAAAACATAACAATTATTTCAGACAAATTATGTACATATTATACAAAAACCTCAAAAACTCAAAGACGCATGGACCCCACAACACCTTCTTAATGTTTTACAGTCAAAATGATGCCCAGATACTTCTTCGTACACCTAAGTACCATATGTACTGTGAATTATGTGATTTTAATGCAATAAAAATAAAATTTGTTCTTGAAAAACTTCGAATTTTTTATTTATTTTTCTGATGATTTTAATGAACTTTTTTGTGAATTTTATCCTAATATTTGACGATTTTATGCTTTATTTATTTTACAGCACTGACCACATTGCCAAAGCTACGTTTCGGTGAATTGTGCCGATATCTCTTTAAACTAATATTAACTTATTTTAAAATTACATTAGGTTTTACTTGTGGAAGAACCAAATATTCTAGAATTATCAAAAATGTATGGAAAATGTACTGCAATATTATTCAAAAGAAAGTATAACATGTTTTCGCGCAGAATTTGATAACGTCAACCTTAAATGCGAAAAAAAATATATATATTTAGCTTATTGATGAAAGGATTATCAAATCTTAAAGAAACGCAACGCTCCGTCATGTACCAACACCTTAGCTTAGTTCAACTTCAGCAATCTAAAGACTTAACAAAAATTGTGCAGTACTTTTATATATATGTAAAATAAAAATATAAGAAGAGAATGGAACAGTCTGTAGTAACTGTTATAACGTGTTGAGATACTCGTAGATGAAGAATAATAAATTTGAAAAGCTGATTGTTTTTAATTCAGATTCTGATATTTTAATGTGTTTGAAGTGAAGAAAAGAGATAAATTAACTGTTGAAAGTAAATTGATAGTAAAGTCAAATTTTGGTTATAGAGGGTGTTAATTTTTCAGTTCGATAATCTATCGGACTCACTTTCTGACATATATGATTAATATACACATATAATATGGCAAATCATCATGAATAGATTGTCGCTTTAACAATGCTACCAAAGTATGCAGATTTACTTTGAAAATCAGTCA
>JAKWBJ010000170.1:1070000-1142500 GCA_023159175.1 Wohlfahrtia magnifica | reverse complement strand
AATAATAATAATAATAATAATAATAATAATAATAATAATAATAATAATAATAATAATAATAATAATAATAATAATAATAATAATAATAATAATAATAATAATAATAATAATAATAATAATAATAATAATAATAATAATAATAATAATAATAATAATAATAATAATAATAATAATAATAATAATAATAATAATAATAATAATAATAATAATAATAATAATAATAATAATAATAATAATAATAATAATAATAATAATAATAATAATAATAATAATAATAATAATAATAATAATAATAATAATAATAATAATAATAATAATAATAATAATAATAATAATAATAATAATAATAATAATAATAATAATAATAATAATAATAATAATAATAATAATAATAATAATAATAATAATAATAATAATAATAATAATAATAATAATAATAATAATAATAATAATAATAATAATAATAATAATAATAATAATAATAATAATAATAATAATAATAATAATAATAATAATAATAATAATAATAATAATAATAATAATAATAATAATAATAATAATAATAATAATAATAATAATAATAATAATAATAATAATAATAATAATAATAATAATAATAATAATAATAATAATAATAATAATAATAATAATAATAATAATAATAATAATAATAATAATAATAATAATAATAATAATAATAATAATAATAATAATAATAATAATAATAATAATAATAATAATAATAATAATAATAATAATAATAATAATAATAATAATAATAATAATAATAATAATAATAATAATAATAATAATAATAATAATAATAATAATAATAATAATAATAATAATAATAATAATAATAATAATAATAATAATAATAATAATAATAATAATAATAATAATAATAATAATAATAATAATAATAATAATAATAATAATAATAATAATAATAATAATAATAATAATAATAATAATAATAATAATAATAATAATAATAATAATAATAATAATAATAATAATAATAATAATAATAATAATAATAATAATAATAATAATAATAATAATAATAATAATAATAATAATAATAATAATAATAATAATAATAATAATAATAATAATAATAATAATAATAATAATAATAATAATAATAATAATAATAATAATAATAATAATAATAATAATAATAATAATAATAATAATAATAATAATAATAATAATAATAATAATAATAATAATAATAATAATAATAATAATAATAATAATAATAATAATAATAATAATAATAATAATAATAATAATAATAATAATAATAATAATAATAATAATAATAATAATAATAATAATAATAATAATAATAATAATAATAATAATAATAATAATAATAATAATAATAATAATAATAATAATAATATGAATAATAATAATAATAATAATAATAATAATAATAATAATAATAATATGAATAATAATGAGTAATAATAATGAGTAATAATATGAGTAATAAATCGATTGAGGCATGAGATGTGTGGCGAGCTGCACCATCCTGTTGATACCAAACGTTGTTCACATCAATACCATGAAGTGCGGGCACAAAAAAATCGGTTATCATGGTGCGATAGGTGTCTCCATTGACCGTAAACGTTGCACCGCCGCCGTTTTAAAATAAATATGGGCCAATGATGCCTCCGCTTAAAAATCACTGTCAAACAGTTACTCGTAATGGCTGCATTGGCTTCTGTAAGTCTACGTTTGAGATTTCTGAGCCCCAAATATGGCAATTTAGCTTATTAACGTACCCACCAAGATGCAGTCGTGCAGTTTCTCGTTGACCCATCTAGCGAAACGAAAACGAAGCGATGGCCATGCGGCCTCAATTCTTGAACCAATTGAACTTCGTAAGGCGTTACACCGAAATATTTTCGCAGAATTCGACGTAAACTGGTGTGGTGAAATGTTAAATTCTTGAGACCGATGACGAGTTGATGTTGATGGATTCTCACGCACACTCTTAGCCACAGGTTCACTATTTTCGGGTGTACGGATTGTACGAGCACGTTTACGTCTTGGCTCATCAACAATGTAACCAATTTCACGAATTTTAGCAATAAACTTGCTTGCACCGGGCACTGTTGGTCCTTCTCTGCGACTAAATTCTGCACGATATTTTCATGTAACTTTCGAACAATTGTCTTTATTTTGGAAATAAATTTCCAATAAATATCAATGTTGTTCGAGTGTAAATCGATTTATATCGATCAGTGGAGATATCATACTGAATTTTGTGACAGTATAGAATGACATAAGTATTGCCAGACTCGAAATAACCGCTGGTTCAAATTTGAACCGATAGATGGCCCACCCGATACCACGTATATACATATTGTAATTTTTATTTTCTTATATAACCATTTCTAAGGTAACATTTTTTAAATAAAGAAATTTATTCTCAATTTTGTTATATTAATTAAAACCTAATTTGTAGCTTAATTTCTCCTTCTGGGAAAAACTATTTTATTTGAATTTACGCCTAAGCAATTACTTTATTTTTTATTCTTGTGTACAATTAAATAAATTTTTTCTTCCTTTATTATTGTTTAATTTTCAAACAACTGATTTCTTTTATAATTTACTTAATCTGCCCGTAGAAAATATACGGGTTGTTTCGGGCAAAACGAGAACAATATTACATTTTTATTGACGTTTTGAAAGCCAAAACTGTTAGTGTTATTCGTGATATATGCACTGCACGAAAACGTGGCCCAAAATTGGACGCCCAGTTTCCGCTTCATCAAGAGCAATCGCGGTGGCCATATGCCAGAAATCATTTTGCAATATTAAAACTATGTATTGGTTTTTTGAATAATCAATTTTCTTAAATTAAAATTTAATTTTTTATGGCAATTTAAGATTGTATCGGGCTTAAAACAAAACCATATACTTGAAATAAATTTTGCAATTTTTTGAAGTAAAGTAAGCGATAAATATATTTGACTTATTTAATGAACACATACCTGGCCTTAAAAAGGATTGTTTAAACTGCCTTAAACATAAGTTTTTTTGTTTATAGTTAAGTTCTGAGTCTATATGGCTTATACTGAAGGATGTTTGGAGATGAAGGATAATAAATTTAAAAAGTTGAGTTTATTTTAATTTAGAATCTTATATTCCATTTTAATATTTCCCACAAGTTCCACAGTGAAAAGAACCATCTTACAGTATGTTCACACGAACCACCATTGCCAATCGCACTGTTCACATGATGTTGTTGTTTAATTTTGCCACATATATTTTATGTGCATATTGTTAAGTTTTTACCTTTTAAAAACGTGTATTTATAAGTTCGTAGATTGTATTTAAGAATTCGTAGATTGCAGTTTAAATAAAATAAATTTTGTGTTTTGGTTTTTAATCAAAATCCTTTATTTAAACAGTTTTGTGCACTACTGCTCGTAACCTTTTCACGAGCAGCAACAATTTTGTATTCTTAATTACTCCGTCTGTTTACAACTTTGTAAACAACAACAATTATTCGAAAGATCTTTCTACCTAACCATGTTGCAACTCGATCGTTATACTCGTAACAACTTCGATTCCTTAGCAACCGTTTCAACCAGAGGTTATCCGCACTCTCTTTATTTAGTTAACTCCAACTAAACTGGTTTTTACTACTTCACGACTAACTTCTCGAGTTTACTCTTTATAATCACTCTTCACGCCGAGTTCAAGTCAATAAACTCTTTTAACGCTGAGTTTACAACACATAAACTTGTTCGCTCAGCTTACACCAAATAAACTGATTGTTGTTCGCATCGATATGGTTTTTATATGGCCGAGTAAACAATACATCAAAACCTCGATACTTCAGGCAGTTTCCATTTCTTTCCTTTTCTTTCTAATGTAGCTATGCAAATGTAAACATCTACTTCTTTCAGCTCTTATTGTTTGTTAGTTGTTTTCTTTTCTGCCTATTTTGTATCTCCTAATGTTGTTGTTGTTGATTTGGCTATTTATAAATTGCACGTGTAGTTTGTTTTTGCGGCTTTGTGTACTGCCTTCATTTTCGTTCGCGGGTTGTAGAACCTCGTTCAACTGTAGCTAACATCATTTATTCTTTTTATTACTTTCTTGGGTCTCTTTCGGCAAGTTGGCAATTCAATGGGTAACCGTTCCTTTCGCGGTGGAACCAACTGGAACATATGCAAAACGTCAATACGCCCTACTTGGCCGAAATAAGCGTACATCCTTCCTCCAACGACTCCATTCATACGCTCACCACATCTTACAGTTCATTTCGATCTGGCTGCTTTTCGGCATGGTTGGCTTCTTCTTTCGGCCCATCAGCTCCAACGCATTGTCTGCCATTTTCTTCAGCCATTTTACCCTTCGCAAGCATTGGATCAGTAACTTTTTTTATGATAATCGTATTGTTTTAAACAGTAATCGAATATTCGCAAAATTTGTCGTAAAGTTTATTTTGTTCTTCGGTTGCGGTGCGGCTTTTTTTTTGGAAACATTGGTAGCCGTAATCAATAAAAGAATTTGTATACATAAATTAATAAATCAACATTTTATTCAATATTTCTTGTGCTCAATTGCTCAAACAAAAAAACCTCAAAATTATTTTTTTTTTTTAAATTCTTCTATGTGTTTTCGCTTCTTTGATAGAGTGTACGTAGTGAATCACATAATCGTTACTGCAAACGCCAAAATATATCAACTTTTTTTGCTATTAGGCTCGATGGCACCCGATTCTTTCTGAGGGCTGAATACGCCTTTTCCATCTTAACTAGGATATTCTTCAGCAGCTTTCTCCACAGCTGGCAGTCTTTTCTCAATCCCAGCTTTTGCGTTCGGAACCTTAATTTCCCACAATATGGGTCCCGTTTAGGATCATCACTGAATTTAGGCTGAAGTGCAAAAATAGGTTATCATAGCTGTTTGTGCTGCTGGTTGACGTTGTTTCTAAAGCTTTTGCTGCTGCACCTTTAAGGGCCAAAATTATTTCTAAAGCCTTCTCTTTGTCGCCCATCCATTGGCTACGGTATCGAATTGGAATCTGAATACAGCCAGAGTAGTGCTAACACCGAAGCAAGGAATTTTTATTCTGCTGGAACATTCGAATACATTTAGCACTGTTGTAGCTACTCATTTGTTTTATTGGACGTTTCTTCAAATTTCCTTTCCATTTTTGCTAGAAAAGTTTCGTTATCAGCTCTAGAAATCTCTTGTGCACACAGCAATGACTATTTCCATAAATTTTTCGTTTTCGCCTCTGGAAGACTGTCGTAGTTCAGTAGAAGTCAGCAATGTACTAGGCTCCGTATTGCTTGTGGTTGCAGCAACACGCATCTCAAGCTCTTCCTTATCATCAAATATGTACATGAGTATCGACGTTAATACCTGGCCGCTGAAAATACATACAACCAGTTTTGTAAATCAGCATTGATACCAATTGCTGGCAACTCCAAATTTGCCAACTTATGCTTGAGTCGGTTCTGATTAAATTTTCCGAACTTCATTTTTTAAATTTTATTTTAAAGACTGCAATTCCACTTCTTATATCAGTTGTTACGTTTTTACCTTATAAAAACGCGTATTTATGAGTTTGTAGATTGTAGTTTAAATAAAATAAATTTTGTGTTTTCGTTTTTAATCAAAATCCTTTACTTACACAGTTTTGTGCATCACTTATTACAACTTAGTTTCAACCGGACGTTATCCACACTTAACTCTCTTTATTTATTTCAAACCAATATACTCTCTTCATAATGGGCTGAATTCCAAAACGTCAAAATACTTTGTAGCGATACGGTTTTACTACTGTATCGATACAAAGCAAACTACATTGTTCGTTGCTTTGTAAAAAAAAGTTTGTACAGTTTTACATTCAGAAACTCTTTTTGCTGCAGTCAGCACCTTTCCAATAAAAAAAACAGTCCTTCTTTTTTTTGAGGCAGATTCATCCTCATTTTTAAATAATTTCTGTTTCCATTCGAAAGTCTATTAATGTAAACAAAATTATTTCCATTTGTAAACAAACAAATTTTTACAATACATTTAGGAATGGATGTCTTTGTAAAAGCTTGCATGGATGCGTTTAGGAACGAATGACATTGTTAAATTGCTTTGCAAATGACGTTTTTGAACTCAGCCATACAATGAGCGTTGACAAGCAAGTTATCAAGAAATGTATTCAATTCATAATACAAAGATACAGAACTTTAAAAATTCGGTATATGAAATAAGAAAGAAAGATGAATGTGTATACAAATAAATGAAAATATTTATTTTGAATTTTAAGCAGATTTATAACAAAGAGAATGTTGCCGTTTTGGTTATATCTAACCAAAATTGGTTACTTTTTTCTTCGATGTGTAGATGAACACTTTTTGAATTTTGTTTATTTTTATTTTCAAAATAAAAAAGAAAGCTAATGGTCTTTTTTAATGCTTATTACTGTGGTTCTATTGGGTGTATAACTTATAAAATTTGACTTTTGTTTGGGATGTTGTGGTGTTGGTATAACATATATTTATTTAATATATTGATTAGCGTTAGATATGACCATTTGTTAGATAACATATGGATTGTGCCAAAAGACTGCTCATATTTTAAGACCAATAACGAATCAAGCCGAAACTGATCATACACGTATTCTTTTTTACAAAATATACTCTAAAAATATGAAAAAATTCTCAAAATGATTCTTATTTACATTGTACATATATAATGCTTAATTTCTATAATTGGATGTAAAATTAATTTGAAGCTATTTGCTCAGTTGTCGAAAATGGAATATCAATTGATTGTGACGTTTTAGTGAATTTTGATATTGCGGAAATTGAAGAAACTTAAAAATTTCTTTTTTTTCTTTTGAGTGTACTCTTTTTACCTCTCCAGAATCTGAAGTGAGTGCATTCCGATCGAAACAAATGTTAGTCAGGCGGGTAAGGTGTGGACTATAAGACGGATGGGACAAAACTTTCAAAACACTAAAGGGTGGTTCAACCAAAATACACGATGTAAATTGTGTAACGTGAAGTTACAAGGTACAAAAAATAACAAACGCAACAACAAAACACTGGTAAGCTAAGACCGTAACAAAACAGAACACCAATATATAACACAAGGAAATACACACAATAACCTATTAACCGTATCCTGACCTCCTCACCGAAGACGCCAAATGCGCACCTCCTGACCTAATCTGTGGTAGTTTAACTACTCGTTCAGTGGTAGCAAATCGTTTGGCCGCATTTAATTTCTCATATATGAATTCATCTTATTTTATTTCCCGTAGTGTAATTACTTTTGTTTTTGTTCTATTGTTTACATTATTGAATAAAGTAATTAAAGCAAAAACAATAACGTGTCTAACGGTTTTTAGAAAAATAAAAAATGCATTCTCTTTTGAAATTATTGCATTTTAAATGAGAAATTCATTTGGATGCAGCAAAGTATGTATAGCAAATTTGGTAGCTTTTATACACGTAAGTATCCAGAATATCACTTACCATGTTTCCAAGTAACAAAGAGTCCCTTAGAATGTATTAATGTCAAAATGATTTCTCAAACTCCTCTGGACAGCATGCATTTAAATGAGCTTAGGGGTAATGAGAAAAATGCTCGTACGTCTTATGAATCAACGAACTCACCCTAAATTACCAAAAGAAAATGTTGAAGAGATATCAACACAGTTACAGGGCCTTAAAAAATTTGTCCTGAAAGAATTTCCTAGAAAGTCGAGATCGTTAAATGAGCTTTCAAATTGGAAGGCCACTGAATTACGACTCCTTCTGGTACATTTGTTTTGCAAGAAATAATTTATAAATACTTTTATTACGAATTTTTGCTATTGCTCTGTACGTACAGAATGTTAAGCTGTCCCCGACATGTAAAAGTAATACTCAAGAAGCTCAAGCTATTTTGCAACCTTTTGTAGAAAATTTTCCAATCATATTTGGGAAAGAAAGTGTTTCATTTAATGTGCACAGCTTGCTCCACATAGCTGAAGATGCAGCAAAATATGGAACACTTGCAGAATTTTCTGCTTATGATTTTGAAAACAGACTTCAGAAGGTAAAAAAACACGTCAGAAAGCCTACTCAAATAATTCAATAAATCTTAAACAATGAAAGACATGAAATATTTAAAACAGAATTAAAAAGTGGGTTTATACGTTCTAAAGAGGATATCAAAGAGGTTTATTTTAATCTTTGTTACATTTCGTCCAGCAGCCCAAACAATGTTTGCGCAGTTGACTTAGATAGCCAAGTAGTTGGCTTTATAGAAGGAGAAAATAATGAGGGAGAATAATTCTAGACCATAAATGTTGTTATAAGGAACCTATTGATTCCTTAAAACTTGGAATTTTTGTTTCAAGCTTAGTTTTAGGGGAAAAAGAACAATTTCCCTTAAAATCTATTGCATATACATGTTTTTGTTTTCCTTTCCAATCTGAATTTGCAGTCATTCCAATTTTACACAGCTGTTTATAATCTCAGTACGCAAAAGTTTCCATCTTAATGGCTTAAAAAAACATTTCTCGACAAAAGGTGAGTTAATTTGACTCTGAACATTTTCCTTAAAGCTAATACTAACAATTTTTGTAAAAATATATAATTTAGGTTGCTCAAAGTGCGATGGCTGCGCAGAACTTCATAAAAAACTGGACGACATGATCTTTAACAGAAACGCTTGAACAGCAAAAACAACAAAATATGAAAATATGCGATATCGTTGCGGAATATAAAGTGGTGCTAAGTCAGCTTTACTACAAAAACAAGACTTTGGACAATGCTATGAAGATTTTGCCTCTAAACTCAGAGATCCATCTCCAAAAAGTATCCATCCATCTTAAAAAAGTACTTGAAAGCCAGAATGATTCGTATGTAAGTAATTATCACATATAAAACACAATTTTTGTAACAGTCTTCAAAACATTAATATAAACTACAACATTGCAGGTTTGCTACACAAAATCTCTAATAAAAGGAGACATATGCAAAAATCATGGCCAAATTCTTGGACAAAAAAATGTTAGGGCATCTAACGCTGAAAAAATGCAAGGCAAAAAGAGGTTGAAAGACTTTAAAAATATCTACGATGCTATTATTGGTATGCGTACGTTCATAAAGCTTATAATAGTCTTTCGTTGATATCATATTGATTTTTTCAATATTTAATATTGATTTTTTAGATGCAATTTCTGATGAGCGTCCAGAAGAGATATTCAGTACTGCACTTCATCTCGAAAATGAAACACAACAAAATCAGCAACAAGCGGAAGACAAAAGAAAATCGCACTCAGTTAAGTGTAGATAACCATGACAAGCCGAATGACAGCACTACAGTAAACTGAAACGACACGAACTGCTTGAAAGTTCAGACTGAATTATATATGTACTTAAATTTAATTTTTTTCTTTGCGATAACAAAGCTAATGAAGTGTCTTAATTTTTATTTTTTTTCACATTTTATAGTTTCAAAAAGAGTAATATTGAAGCCATTGAGGAATTTAGAGTGCAAATTTAAATTTATAACTTAAGCTTTTCTTATGATAAAAAAGCCAATGAAGTGCCTTGTACAAATTTTAGTTTTTCTATTTTTATGTAATTTAACAAATAATTAAAGCAAACGTAGTAAAACAAAATCTTTGCGTAGATTTTTTAATTAATACCAATTAATCCACAAACTACCTACTCGAGGATTAGTTCAAACACGACTGGTGGAAAATTACTCCAAACTCTGCAGTCGTGCACAACTCCCAAACACTTGCTTATCAAAGGTTCTCGACAAAATTGTTGCAAATAGGCTATGTTGGCTTGTTAAGTCAGACAAGCTCCTGGATAGTCGACAGTTTGGACTCATGAGAGGTAAATCCACAATCGATTCTCTATTATATGTAGTTTATCAGATTGTAGATAGCCTTTCTTTAACAAAAAAATCCTCACCCTAATATTCCTTGATTTTGAAAAAGCCTTCGACAAAATCGGAATCCATACAATTGTCGATCAATTGCTTGAATGGAAAATTGGACCAAAAATTATTAACTACATTAAAAATTTCATGTTAAACAGAAAAATCATAACTAGAGTAGGTAAGCACTATTCTTACTGTTACTCACTACAAAATGGACTTCACCAGGGTTCACCACTATCTGTAATATTGTTCTTAATCGGTTACAATAAGCTTTGCTTTACTATATCCCTACACAACAACATAGATTTCACAGCCTACGCTAACAACTCCAACCGAATAATAAGATCAAATATTAAATCTAATCCGACCATTGATGTCGACGAAGTTTTTAAAAGTGTAAACGAATGGTGTAAATACTCAGGGGCAGTATTATCTAGAAATTAATGCAAATATATACATACATGTATGCAGAAAGAGAGCTTATACTCCCAAGATAATTTGTAACAACTTTTCAATTGCAAAAGCAGAGAACCTAAAAATACTTTAACAAATCATATAAATGAAATACTCATATAGATTATATCGCAACATCAATATTAAAACGACTCAACGTCATTAAATGTTAATCTAGTCAAAAATTTAACTGTAATACATTCATTCTAGTGTCTATCATTAGAACATTACTGTTATCAAAAATACATTATGCTTTGCCTTTTTTACGGCTATTCATCAGGAACATTGCTTAGAAAAATTAAAAGGAAAATTAAAGCAGCTATGAGATTTGAATTGGGAGCTTTCCGTACAACACCGATTACTAATTTGCTATTTGAGTCCAATATATTACCCTTAGAGACCAAACGAGATTTCATGACGGATAGACTACTTAAGAGCTTATACAACAACCAAGATTCTCCACTCACCCTGATCATTAATAAATGCATAAAAAGTAAAAAATCTAAAAATACCATCAATTATATTATGAACGATAAGAAGCTGTAAAAATTTAAATTTACCTCTAACAAGAAAAATCTACATATGCGATATCAAACCCCTTGGTTTTTAAGGAAAATTCAATCAACACTAAACTCAACCTTCACTCTAAATCGCACAAAGACCTTTTACTCTTCAGAAAACCGTTTCGAAAAATCTAATCTGAAAACTCAAATCACTCTTTTATATATACACCGATGCATCAAAAACTAATGATGTTGTAAGTTTTATTGTGATATTCTATGTTAATAACAAAATTATTAAAGACTCAATCGTTCCACGTTATACTTCAATATTTATTGGAGAAGTTATCGCCATAATGGAAGCCAATAACATTGTAAGGTCGAGAAAAAGTAATAACGTAATTTGCATTGATTCTTTGTTATCTTAAAGAGCAATTTTATATACTGTGAATAACAACTTTACGCGACATTTATAAGGAATTTATTGATTACTAACTACCCAAGAAAAATATTAATTTCGATCCCATCTCTCCGTCGAATAGGAGGAAATGATTTTGCCGATATAATAGCAAAGGCGGTAAGTAATGCCCCATTAATTGCGTCGTTCAACTACAGCATATCTGATATTAAAAATTTTATAAAAAATTACTATATTTAAAATAACTGCTTATTTAAACAAACTTCTACCTGGTATAAATTGGTCAACAGCAGTAAATTATGTATAGACTACTTTTTTAAATTATTGAATTTCTAAAAGAATCTACAATTTTCAATTTAATTTAGTTATGTATTAATATTAAATACTCTGTATTTATATAATAAGTCATTGAGCCTAAGGCCTAGTAACCATGGCTTATTATACAATAGTTATAATTTGTAATTATTGTCTAATGCTGTTAAATAAATAAAAATTCCTTTTTGTATAAAATTTTTGGCCATTCTGTCAAGACGCTTTTATGCTATCGGCCGACAATTTAAGACTTTACAGGGTTGGAGGACGTGCATTCTTGAAAAATGACAAATACATATACCGCTCTGAACGTTACAAAATCTAGTCTAGCGATTGAATGATGTCATTATATCCAATTTTATTTCGTTTATTTCGTTCAAAAAAAAAAAACATAGTTTCTCAATTATAATAAGGTAAAGTTATTCAATAGTTTTATATATACATTGAGTTCTTACCTAAAGATGTTTTGATTGTTAAAAAAAAGTGTCTGAAATAAAACCATTTGGATAAAAAAAAAACACGTAATAAATGTTGTGCGCAAAATTTATTTCGCTGTTTGTATTATTATCTTCCGATCTTTTTATTTGCAGTTTAAGAAAAACTCGAAATACAAAAAAGAAATTTGACGCCAGATTGTTGTTTAAAATGCTAGAAAGTACTTGCGCCAAAAATCGTTTTTTAGCTTTTTTAGTTTTTGAGTAATTAATTTTGACCTCCTAATTTTAAAAATCGAACATTATGCATACCTTTAGTAAAAGTTTTCGACATTTTGATTTGGATGTTATTAAATACATATGTATGAATTTGCCTTTGTAAAGTAATTGATAGAGTCACTATTGCAGAGCGATCTCATGTTTATATTTTTTGTTGAACTATTTATTGCATGTTAGTTCATTAATTTTTTAAAGCACTTTCAATTAAAAAAAAAAAAAAAAAAAACATTTTTAATTAATTGTACCGCCGATTTTTCCTCAATGTACTTTTTTGACAATTAAATATCTGCCTACCGTAGTTATAGTAGTCTCTAGAATATTCACGGGATGGGTAAATGATAATGTGACAACTAACTAAAAATGATACACAAGTATGTTTAAGGGAAAGTGAACAATGATAACGTCAATACAATTGACTTACCAATGGGCAATTGTTTGTGTGTATTGGAGCCACAACTCTTCAGACTTCGGTAAAAAAAATTTAACAAATCTACGCAAACAGTTGGCATTCTCACGCCGAGTATGTTTGCATTTGTACTGTATTTTGCTGCTGTACCTAACGCATATAGGCTTATTGCAATCTTTTTCTCGAGTGATATTGCTTCCCGCATAATCGTATTAATCTGTAGGCTAAGTATCAACTGGCACAATTTTCCAAAAGTTTTTCTATTCATTTGTTATTTTTGAAGCATAATGGCAATCTGTCTCCCGGAAGCTTAAAGATCTATCCTGAAAAACTTATAAAGAATTTGATTTGAAATTGTATCAAACACTATACTCCGCTTACTATTTTCCAACTTAATTTCTTAGAATTTAAAGACAGTTTCATTACATCTAGGAGGTGCAACTCCTTTAAAAGTTGTATGTCCATATCCTGCTAATCCTCCAGCACGTTAAAAAAAATTTATGCGTCTCCTTTAGCCTCAGCTTTAAAGACTTCCATCTACACATTAAAATACTTTTCACAATATTGTTTTCTTCCTTTTTATATACATATTTATTTAGCTTTTGTGTTATTTTGTAAAAAGTTCTTAAACTATATTCTTTCACACGAACTTTTTTTCCTTATTTCCTTGTTTTGACAGTTGACAGCTATGTATTTCAGATAAAAAAGCGATAATTTGTTATCATGATTAGAAATGACACCAAATTGTTTGTGGCTTGCAGCAATATTCAAAATTTTGTATGGCGAAATATGTGGTTTTAATCAAAATTCATTCGCGAACCCCGAATGAGAGAGCGAACCTTCTTCGTCTGAACATGCTATTAGAAGAAAATTCACTTAGTTTTTTATATTTGCAGTACTTTTGGAAGTAAAGGCTAATTTGAAAATATGTTTTGATTAACTTAAAACTGTTTTCATTAATAGCGTCACAACTCGAAATACATACATACATAATACTATTTATGTGAAAGAAAACTACTCAACTTTTCAAAATTGTACTGCCACAACTAAAATTTGTACTCTCTAGTTGGTAATATATCAGCGACACAAGTAACATAAAAAAGGCATAACAATGTTTTTCCGGTTAAAAAGACAGTGATGCAAACGAAATTTTCGATGTCGTTAGATATTTGATCTGTGAATTCGTTTATAAAAAAGAAGAGATTTTGATAATTTTTGAGTTGTGACTATTCATGATTTAGCGTGCGATATAATTTTTGTTATTTTTAAAAAGTTTTTGAATTACTTATATTATTTCACATATATTTTTATTTTGTTTTTTTCTGTTTTTTAGATTCTGTTTTGACAGCTATTTCAGATAAACTAGCGTTAATTTGTCATCAAAACTAAACATCTCTAATGATAGCAAATTCTTCGTTGTTCGCAGCAAGATTCGAAATAAAAAAAGGTGGTTCGCTCTCAAGGTTTTGTATGAAATGTGAAATACAGTTTGTCAAGAAAATCTTTTTACATTGATTTTTATCATTAAAAAGAATAGGTTTTTTGTTTTACTTTTTAAAAATTTTTTTGTTAATTCAATATCATCTAGATATTAGCTAACAAATAACAGCAAAAAAGAAAAAAAAAACAATAATTTTTAATTCAAAAATAAGAAAAAAAAACAAAGAAACATCAGAATTTTGTTGTCATGAAAATCTTTTCACATATTAACATAACGTTAATAAATGGGATGAAAATATTGATTTGCAAGATAATCAATATTTTCTTTGGACAACATTGGCTTCAATTGCAGCTTAATGGCGCCTTTTCAGAGAAGAAATAAATTATGCACACATTCAGTTGGAATTTTATCCCATTCTTTTACAATTACGGCTTCTAATTCATCTTTGTTTTTGAGACGCCTCTTGGCAATACTTTTTTTCGGATAAGTCTATTAATTTTCAATTGGGTTTAAATCTGGTCTCTGAGTATCCAGTACTTTGCGACAGTTATAAAGAAGCCATGTTCTTAAGAAAAGAAACTATTGTTTTGGGTTATTATCTAGATAGAACTTAAACTTCGGTTTTCTATTAGTATAAAGCCTAATTTTTTTAGCACTGTTACTTAAATGCCACTTTAATATGTCCAGGATTAATTCGCATCAATATTTTTGTCAACGAAACAAATTTTATATACTCTCTTATGAGATGTGCACCCCCAAACCATATATATAATATATATAGCAAACCAACTATTTTACACCCGACACTCTTCTATTGTGTGACTTTGAAGTCTCGTATATTCAGCATTTATAATGATAATTATTATCACATAAATGCTGAATATACGGGACTTGTGTGACTTTGAAGTCTCGTATATTCAGCATTTATGTGATAATAAAAACGAAAACTTTAAACGTTTCAATAGGTACTTCAATAATGAAACAAAACATAAAAAAAAAAAATATTTGAACATCAAAATCTACCAGATAAAAGAAAAACATAAATTTTAAAAACATTTTCTTGACAACAAAATTTTTGACTTTTTTTATTTTTTATCTTATTTCCTTATCTCAATTTTTCATTTATGTGTTCTTCGCAGTTATTTGTTAGTTAATAGTGATATCATTTTGAGTTAGTAAGTAAAAATTCAAAAAAATAAATCAGAAATTCCGTTTTTAATGATAAAAGTTAAAAAAGGTTTTTCACTATGTAAAAAGATTTTCTTGACAAACTGTATGTTGTTTGTTGTGAACATGCTATTAGCATATTACCCTGCATTTTCACATGCAAGAGATTCATTCCGTAAAATATAAAGGTACATATGTGCATTCATTATTCCGGCTATGAATTTTAACCTACCGAAACAGAATGTAATAAAAATTTAATTTATTTATTTATTAAATTAAGTGTTTCCAGAAGTTTTGAGTATGTAAAGTATGGCTAAAGCTCAATTCTCCTTTAGCTACAAAAAATCTAAAAGATCTACTATCTAACACGGTGGCGGATAAGTCTGAGTATAGAGTCCATGTCGACATATGATGTCGATAGTCTGGGTGTAGAGTCCATCGACATATGATGTTGATAGGTTAAGCATTATTCTATGAACTTTAAGCATTATTCTATGTTGGTAAGTAAGGTTATAGCTGCTAAATAACGTCAAATCATAATAAGAGTATCCACTTCAATCTACTTAAGATTATTGAACACCTGTGAGCACATCAAAGATACAGGCACAAATAACGAATCCGTAATCTGTTTAGCACCTTAAGTCAATTTTAGCTTAAGAATGGAGGAAGATCTTCTTAGAACTTACAAGCAAACTGGCATATTCGATGTCTAATAGAGTAAATTATGTTCAAAAACAAAAAAAACAAAAATAAAAAGGAGGTTGCTTCAGTTATTCAAAAACGTATAAAGCTAAGTTGAATTTAGTCGTACGTAGACTTTTGTGGACTGAAGAATTCAAAGTTTTTAACGGTTTTTTAAATATTTTTACTTACTCCATATTTGATTGTGGACAATTTGTATTTTAAGCTTTTTATTGAATATTACAATAATAAAACAAAAACTTGGAGTGTTTTGGCCGCACATATATTAAAAAATTTTAGCTTTCAATGTCGTGAAAAATGATATTAGTTTTCTAATAGGCGCCATCGAGTAGAACAAGAATTTGTTTTTGGAATTTTCAAAACACCCCAAAATCTACAGTTACTGTTAAAAAATTATTAAATTTTTTGGTAAAACAACTTATAAAAAATCATGCTATTATTACAAAATGTTAAACTTTATTTAGAAATAGCGTTTCAAAGTAATAAAAAACACCAGTTTGCTAAAAAATTTTATGAATTTTTATAAACCCCATTTTATGTATGTTATACCATATATGTTATGTAGATACAAAGATATACATATGTATATATGTTTGCGCTTGAAGGGCAGAATTAGTCTTGCGTTCTGTTACGTTCCGAATTAGCTGATTCTGTTTTGTACATGACCGACATGCATAAGTATTTAGTTTTTCTGTTCCATTCTGTTTTGTTACGGACGAATTTATAAAAAAATATTTAAGATCTTCTAAATAGCAGCAAAAAAAAAAATTATTAAAAAAAAATTCTGTGTATGTATAATTTTGTACTTAACATATAGTTTTCCTCTTACAGGATTATTTTTAGAGGAATTTGATTCAACACGAATTAAAAAGAAAAAGAGTTATATTTTCACACGAATTGTTTTGCTTAACACAATTTTCACTATTTTCAATAGTCCATTTTTTTTGCAAATCTTATAGAGTGAGATGCGTATTGAAAGCGTTGAAATTAGTCTCAAGAAAAGGTCCAAAAATTCAATAGAACGAAGTAACTTTTTTGATGAAATCTTACAAGAATTTGTTTTTATTGTACAATTCTTTTTTAATTCAAATTTTTCACAACCGTATCTATCGCGTAAAAGTAAATTAATCTTTTTTTTTAATCAAAACAATACGTAATCACAGAACAACTAACTACATCAAGTAAGTAACGAAACGGAACTGCAACAGAAAGTAAAACTAATGAGGCCTTGAGAAAGAAAGTTTTCCTTTGATGCTTTGAGAGTTTTTGCTGAAAAGAATTGCAAGTGAACAGTGGGCAATGACTTTTTCATCGCTATGCACCGTACAAAAATTTCGAACATATTGTTAGTTTTTACCTTTTAAAAACGTTTATTTATGAGTTCGTAGATTGCAGTTAATATAAAATAAATATTGTGTTTAGTTTCTAACTAATAATTATTTATTAACACAGTTTTGTGTTCCACTGCTCGTAACATTTTCACGAGCGATAACAATTTCTATTCTTAAATACTCCGTCTGCTTACAACTTTGTAAACAACAATAATTACTCGACAGTTTTTTCTTCCTAAAGACTTTCCAACTAGTTCGTTTTTACAACTTAGGTTCGATCAGGATATTTTCAACCAGAGATTATTCACACTTAACTCTCTTTACTGAGTTAGCTCCAACTAAACTGGCTGATACAACTTGAGTTCAAATCAACAAACTGTACTTGCTAAGTTGACAACACATACTTGTTCGCTGAGTTTACACCAAATAAACTGATCGTTGTTCGCATCGATGTGCTTTTTATATAGCTGAGTAAACAACACTTCGAAAGCTCTCGAACATCGATATTTCAGGTAGATTCTATTTTTTTTCCTTTATTTTCTTTTTAGTTCTTATGTAGACACGCGAACGTAAGTATCTACTTCTTTCAGCACTTGTTGTTTGTCGTTTTTTGTTATTGTCTGTGACTTGTTTTCTCTTCTATTAATTTTTATTGTTTCCGTTTTATTTTTACTTACTTTATTTCCGGTAATGTTTGCTGACGATTTGGTTATTGTATAGTTGATCTTGCGGCTTTTGTTTATTTATTTTAACAATGCAATAAACGCAGATTTTAGTTATTATTACAACATTAAGCAAATTATTAGAATAATATGATATATATAGAATTTCCGGTTTAGTTGGCTGTATATAGCTAATTGAAGGTTTAGACGCGTTCAAATTTAAAAAAAACTCTTGCGTTAGCTTGGAATATTAGTTAGTGAACAAAAGGAGTCTTTTTAAAGTAGGCTCAGATGTCTGTCCAGGCCATTATAATACAAGTTCAAAATAATATGCTTTTTATAAAACCAAACAACCTTTATTCATATTTTTAATATTTAATACCATTTCGAAGAAATTTTTCACAAAAATTTGTATCGTCACCAATCTATTCGATTTAAAAAAATGTAAGAACTATTCAATTTTCGTCCAAGTAAGAATATAACGAATGAATTTGGAGGTACATATTCACACGCATTCTTTCGAAATTCTCCAGTAAATCAGCAAAACTGCATATGTATCTAAGCGTCGGCTTATATATATATTGTCACTTTTTAACCTTTTTAAACTGCGTTAAAATAAAATAAACACCGTCTTTATTTTCTTGTTTTTTTTATTATTTTTATTTACTACACAATAGCTTTTATAGAGTTTACAACTACTTAATATTCACTATACAACACTTTTATTTCCGCTTTAACACGTCTTTATCTTACGATAGCCAAATGATAACTAACTGACATGTAGGTAAAACAGCCCTTTATATACCTAATTGCCTAAATTTTAGAAGATTCAGGAAATATCAACCATCGTCTATTTCCATATATTCTAATTCAAATGTGACGTAAAGTTAATCAATGTGGTATGCTGCGAAATTGCCATATAACAAAATCCCACAATGCAATGTTGTATTTTTATTTTCGTAACAATAAAATAATATTAAAAAATATACATAAAATATATTTGTAACAAGTAGAAAAAAAATTTATTAGTTTGACGCAATTCATAAAATTTTATGTAAATAGTGTTACCCATTATTTAATCAACTGTCAAAAACTTCTAAAAATGCTAGTGTATTTTTGTATATTTGTTTTTCACACTTGTACTTACATGTGTAAAGGCCGGGTTATGGTTTAGAGACATCGAAATTAATAGCATATTCACATGATAATTTGAATTACGTTGTTTGAATGATTTACACAAACCACAGCATTTTGGATCAATCATTCTTAAAATTTTTTATAGGTAATTATGTTAATTAACTCATAATTAGGAATTAAATTGTGGGTGACAGACCGGATTACGAAAAAATGTCGTGTGAACATGCTTTAACTGACTGAATATTCAATTTCACTTTTGCAGAAAAATTAAGCATTGCAAATCAAATTTTGAAATGCTCTAAAAGAAACAAATTGTTTTGATTCAAAAATTTATTTACAAAAATTGAAATGTTATTCTTTCCATATAGCAAAAATTTAATTCTAAGGGCAAAAATTATAAAAATTATAAATCACAATTTTAAATTAGTGTTATTGCCATTTTTACAAGTTTCTTTATAGTTCGAGTTAGTAAAAGTTAATTTTAGCTAAAGTGAACTTTAAAGTCACCTTTAACTTCACTCCGTTATTACATGCTGCTTGTAAAATAAATTTAACTTATTTAAAAATATGGCAATACTAGAGCAAATACTGGTTACTTTTAAAGAATGAAATACATATTGGCATCGACGTGCATTTGTTTATTATTTCAAAAAAAAAAAAAAAATAATAAAAAATAAAATAAATAAATAAATAATAAAAATATTAAAAACAAAAAAAAAAACAAAATACAAAAGAAATCAATATGTTTGGTTTAGTTTGAGAACGAGAGTCCATCTGGTCGTAATAGAAATCGATGGAAGCAGACACCCATAGACCATATGGTCCATTGCGATCGTTCTTTGCAAAGAAGGAAAAGAAGAGGAAGAGGTAACCAATTTGATAGGAAAAGAAAAAATCCCATTTGACCCGATCTACCGCTCACTGCATGCCACCAAACGAGAATGGGGCGTAAAATCGTGCTGTATAGCCAGTAAACAGCAATTATTTCCAATTGAGTTCCTACGCGAATAGAGTGCTATCAAGCCCCTTTTCGTATGTTCCTTAATGTTCCTTTTCCAGTCCAATCGACGGTCAAGGAGGACACTGAAATATTTCGCCTCCAAAGAGAGTTCTAATGTCACCCTATACAAACAGAAGCCAATTTATTAAATAAAATAAAATGTTTTGTCATGGAAGGAGTGTTTAACATTCCCTGATATATAATTTAAAAATAAAATAAAAATTGACCCATATTCATAGTCAAAACTAAAGTAAAAAAGTCGACTTTTAGGAAAAGTGGACTCTAACTTGTTCACAGACTTATTCATGGCGTTAGAGTCACTCTAAATATAAAACCAGATGAGCCTGTTTTTAAATAATAAAAAAAAAAAATTAAACTGAAATGGAAAATTTGTAAAAAATTTTCCGATTAGAAGAAATTTTGCTATTATTGATTGATTGATCGGACCTCTTGAATGGACGTAAGTTGTGGAACGTAACAATAGTATATATAATAAATATAACTCAGTGCCAAAGCCAAGGATATTTTGCTCAAATATCTGAACTATAAAATATGATATACACATGCTTACAAACACAGCTGCCAAATATGACGATGTATTATAAATTTGCTAATATTGGTCCCAAAAAAAATTTCAGAAATGTAACTGCTGTTGGAAAAATTAGGCAGTTATTATATTCTTACGTTTTTACATCTACCTCTTTCAGCTCTTAGTATTTGTTGTTGCTTGTTTATTGTCTGTTACTTGTTTTCTTTTCTGTTAGTTTTTGTTGTTGCTGTGTTATTTTTATTTATCTTTATCTCTGCTAATGTTTGTTGTTGTCGATTCTGGCATGTATAGTTGTTCATGCAGCTTTTGTTTATTTATTTTAGTGAAGTAATAAACGCAAAGATACCCAATTTTATTTTTTTAACAATATTTATTTGCGTTTGGAACACCTTAAGGAAATAGTTATACTTTTAAATACAATTTAATGAATTTTAATAAAAACCACGATTTACCAATTCAGAAAATTCATTGATCAAAAAAAAAATATATATTAACGGTGAGGTATACAAATGGGTCAAAGGATCCCTGTCCGTCATTGTAGATTTAAGAAATAAAAATCACCTGTTTAGAGTTTTCACTTTTAAATATTTTATAAAAGATTAGATATAAACATTAAGCAAATAGTAGTTGACACCCTTTGAAAGTCAGTTCAACAGAAAGTTTACTTTATTTTCAACTGTGAACATGAAACAAATAGTAAAAGGTATTAAGTTAAAGACTTACTCTAGCCAGAGACGAATTTGTGTGGAACTATGAATACGGGCAAATGTATTTAAAAAATAAACAGTATATTGCATATTTTGTATTTTACAAGGTGTCTACACTTAATATGAAACGGAATATTTTTCTATCTGCGTACGTAAAATTAAATAGCCGATATACATAATTTTGTTACTTGTAGACTGCAAATCAGTTATCATAATATCGATATCATAATAAATATTATAAAAACAATATTATAATATGAACTGTCAAAATCCACTTATATACGAAAACAAAACAAAAAAAGAAGCAAAAGATAAAGAAATTAAAATCTACATATAGCTATATACATATCTATATCTATATATCTATATAGACTATATATCTATACAGAGGACTTATAAAGTCCGTTGTAATTAATGTTCTCTGAAATGAGCGAACCGATTTTATTGTGTAAGCCCTTAAGCGAAAGACAAATTCCATACCAAGGTTTTTATGTATATGCCGTTTTTGTAGGTTTAGCATTTTATCTTTTCTGTGAGTTAGAAAATATTTTTAAAATGAAGCTGTGTATATATGGCTTATTATTCAACTAGGCGGTGCCACGCCCATATAAAATTTGTATTTAAAGATCTATATCTTTAAAACGATAATAGTAAGAGTCTCTAAATTTGGCTTAAATAACTTTGTGGTCAATACAAATCATCAGTCAAAAATTGGGCCGAATTGGATAAGTGGGAGTAGCATCTCCCATACAAAGTAAATATAGATGTTTGTATATCTTTGAAACGGTAGTAGTTGAATTCTTCTGAATTTGGTCTAAGTAACTTAGTAGTTAATACACATCCTCAATCGGAATAGGGGCGAAATTGAATGGGCGGATGTGGCATCTCCCATAGAAATTAAATACTGATGTTTGTATATCCAGAGAACAACTAGAATGGAAGGTTCTCAATTTGGTCTAAATGACTTCACAGATAGTACGTTTGTACTATCTATAGTTGAAGTTTTTAAATTTGGTTTAAATAACGTACTCGTAAACCAACGTCTCGTCTCCAGTAATGATTATTTTGATAAATGTATGATCGAATTCAGCCTCGCAAATCATATCTTTTGCGACCTCAACACAATCAAAATTGTAAAAAATCGCCAAAACATATAGAGATAGATGCACTCTTGGCTACCTAGCTTTTGCAAATGTCAAGCTATGAAAATGACATTTGATTTTCGCTGCTGATGTTTTCTTTCATATCATATCAAAGTTGATATCAGGGTCTATACTATGTTATTTTTTTATGTAAAAATAAACAATAAAATAAGTGTCAATGAAAATTTGCTAATACTTCGTCATATGTAGCTTCAATATGGCAAATCAAACATAAACCCACCTTTAAAAGTTAAAGGTATGATGATCTTTCCTTTAGCATAACGTTCACTTTAAGCTTAAAGTATACTTATAATAGAGAATAACAATTATCTGCTCGACAAGTTGTAATAATGACCCTTAAATAATCAATAAAATGAGAATTAATCGTCAAATCTGGAAGCAATGTATGTATACAAAATAATATGAAATATTTATTAGAATGTTTTAATACAATTTTTTATTAATACATAGAGTTATTAAAACTACGCTTTACCACTGAAAATGACAAAAATGTCGATTTGTATGTACTCATAAATACTTAAAGAGATTGTAATCTTTATTATATTATTAAAATAAATTTAAAAAAACGTCTTATAATGCTTTAGAAACTTTTTCGAGAATACTTAGCTGAATCTGTTGTATTCATGAGATATACATATATTTATTTTAATTGTCCAAACATTGATATTAACAGTAATTTCATAAAAACTTTTGTGATACTATCGAAGAAACAAGGATTGCTAATTTAGAATTTCTCTAGAGAAATCATATACATATTTTAATATTTTTAAACTACTATTCAAATTTCATTGTCTGTCTAGTTCTAACAATTTAGTTCTTTTACAATTTGTAATAACCGGAAACAATCTATAGTTTCTGGACGATTCCCGGTTGTGATTTATATAAAAGACGGCAATAACAGCCTAAATACTGTTTGATTTTGAGTTTATTTGGTTAGGTTTGTTTTCAAACATATGGAACACATATATGCTGGGTTTTCATTTTTCCAAAAATGTATGTTTCATATAAAAGTTAGATTATGTACCAAATTTGAACAAGATTGGATAACATTTAGAGATTGCACACTTTGACCAGATTTACAGAAATAATTAGAAAGTCATATTTTTTAATTTAATTAAGAAAGCTTAAATATGATATCGACAGTAAAATATATTATATGTATTAATTAGTTTTGTTTGCTTGATGACGAATTTTCTGTGGTAACCGCCTACCTGCAACAAACATTTTCTATTATTGTCCCTTGCCCTTGTCCCTGTCCCTTGTCCCTTACCGATTTTTTAAACCTTTTTATCATAGGAATTCCTCTTTCTGCTGTATCATTTACTACATTAAGAGTATTCAAGTATCTTCTAAGAGTATCACTAACAGTGAAACCTCAATTAGATCGTTGTGCGTTGTGTTGACTGTCTGCTGGTGCTGCCGCTGAAGTGGCATACCTAAATAAGCGCGTTAACGTTGTGTCGTAAATAGTAATATCGACTTAAATTTTCAACAAAACATAACTAAATAAAAATTTTAATAGTGATTACATCATTAAATGAGATATGAAAATAGTTAATTGGCATTACTTTATTACATAAAAAATAACAATCCAAATTGGATTTTCCAATTACAAAGCGTTGACTGCGCGCTATTTGGGTTTGTTCCATACACTTTGTATGTATATACATGAGAGTTTTTTACAGTGTGGAAATAATTATATATGCATACGCTGTTTTTACATATTCAATAATCAAACTAAAATTTTAGTATGAAAAAATGTTGACTGATTCTCCGCACATTGTTTTGTTTAATTATATTTTGTATTTTCTTCTCACACACACACAAAACTACATTTACCAGCTCGTGTTTATTGTCACCACTTTAACGTAAATGTATTTACATATCGCTCATTTACCAATATAGAGTTATAATTCAAAAAACAAAATTTTTTAGGAGAGCTGTTTTAATTTTCAATTTCGTATCAATGCTAAATAGATATATGAATAAACACTTTGTTCCTGTGCTCATAATTTTGTACGAGTCACGAAGAATCTTGCACACAGTATAGAACACAATGTTCCGCATATTGTAGAATACTTACACACTGAAATTGCATGAATTTCAGCTTGAAAAACACTTGGCCACAGGTATGGAGATCTTTATATTAGGTTGAGAGACCCCTGCTTCTACACCCGTGTAAGTCGTTGATTTATCCGTGAACCACTATAGACTTCTGGGGTCCATACATAGCCTTGAAACTTATTCTTCGAGATCAGGGAACATCTCGAGCCTTCATTCGGAATTTAGTTTAAGATTCATATAGTCTGTGATCGACCATATGATCAAAGCACTCCTCATATCAGCATTCTTCACAAAGACGTGCAAGGGTATAAACCCTATTATGGCTTCAAAAGTCATAGCCAGACAAGCCTGTCTTTGGAGACCGACCAACTGTTTCCTAATGTCCACCTTTGCATCTTTCGGTCTAATAATCAGCCAATCTTATAACGAATCATATACATTCTATAATTCTATTGTTAGTATTTACGTTTCCCCCCAATTATTTCCTTCTTTCTTTGTTATGATATTTGTGACTGTGGTATAAAAACAAAACATGTATATTGTACTTTGCAGAAAAAAAATGTTTAATAAATTTTCCCAAAAAGTCCTACTTTTTTTGTTAAATACCCCCAATACAAATTCCAAATGAAAATATTTATCCCTTTTGAAAATGAAACTTCCTCTAATTTGGGGTTAGAATACCAAATCTAGCATCCTGCTCTAAAGAGACAAGAAAACAAATAAAATTTAAAAAAAATAATAAATAAAATTAGTATACACTCACTACGCGTGTTCATTCGTCGCTGTTTCAGTGACGACTAAAATCATGAGCATAAGAATACATGTGAACTTAGAAGGAATAATAGTCTTATGAGACAAATGGTAGAGAAGTGGGGTACTGAATCTAAACGCTGGTACGACCAGCGCAAATGATGCAGAGCGCCATAGACGCCAAAATGAGGCTGTTATTCTAGAAAACATAAAAAATCTATAAATTGATTAAGAACGATCGAAAATTGAAGTTGCACGAGCTAGCTGACATTGTAAAGATATCAGATGGTAGCGTTTTTAAATTTTTTACAAATATTTAGGTATGCTCTGTACAAAGTGGGTGCCGCGCGAGCTCACAGTCGACAGAAAACAATAACGAATTGATGTTTCAGAGGCATCTATGGCGCTGTTAAGCAACATTAAAATGGAATTCATTCGTCGATATGTGACAATAGCTTCACTTTTACACACCATAATATAAAGCCAGGAAACTGAATGAACAGCAACCGACGAATCGAATCCAAAATATCAAGGGCCACAACAACCAAATCCATGAATGGACCTATTCCACCTTTCGGAGAGTAACGCCAGTAGACCATCAGTAAAGCGAATTTTACGGAAACCATACTGGTGATCGGTCAGCAAATTGGTGGACTCCAAATACTTGACAAGGTGGTGATTAATCACACTTCCCATAACGTTGAAAAGTGCCGAACAAACTGCTATTGGGTAAGACGCACTGAAGAGATTAGCCAGAGTCTGGCACAAAGCTCTCATATCCAAACTAATTACTTTTGGTGTCGGTAGTCACTGCTCTCGATTCATATTGACCTTTCTCAGAAACCGCTCTATAAGAGTGGTCAGGGATACCGCAAAGCTCTGTTCTTTCTTCAACTCTATTTCTTAACGACTTTCTTCTTCTTACTTCTAATCCTATCTACTCTTTTGCAGATGACAGCAACATTTGTCATTCATATTGTTTTAATCGTAGTCTAAGCCTTTTGGAGATTGGTAAGAAAATGCAGAATATGAACGACACGCTTACAAGCGACCTGTCGAAAATTTTTGAGTGATTTCGCACGAACAGGGTCGACTTTAACGCATGAAAGACCTAATGCTGTTTTCTGACACACAGACGTGGTGATGTGTTGTCATCTGCGTCCATGGATAACGAAGATATAGAGGGATCAGATGCTCTTGATGTTCTGGGCATGATAATTCACTGTGACGTTCGTTGGAATGATCACATATTTCGAGTGCCGAAAGAAGAATTCAAGTGTCTTGGTTTTTTAAGACGGTGCAGGAATTACTTCACTCCATATGGTCCACTTAATGCTTACAAGACCTTTATCCGACACAAATTGAAATACAACTCACAGCTTCTCGACTGCGTACAGGAGAGGCCGAAGGTTTTTATTAATGACGGTAAGATAACCAACTCTATCGATTCATTAGAGCATCGTCGCAATGTGGCGTGTATTTTATCGTTCTATCGATACTATAACGGAATGTGTTATATCGAAATTAGGGAACTAATTTCTGGTAATCATACATTCTCACGTAGTACTCGAATTTCTCGTAGGACACATCCCTTTGTAATTGATTGTCCAGCGAATCGCACAACGCATTATAAGGAGAAATCATTCTTTGGTCGCACTGTGTGTTTGTGGAACAATCTTCCTGCGAATGTCTTTCGTGCCACTTTCGATATAAGCAAATTTAAATCGAATGTCCATAGACACTACTCATCCATCTGCCTTCCCACAACCTATTTTTTAATACTAGCACAATGCATTGCATGAGTAGTGGTTATCGTCTGAGTGGGTTATCCTCTAAAAAAAAAAAACATCAACAGCGACTATTACTGCGCACTTTTGTGTAGATTGCAGGCTGAAATCGCAAAGAAACGGCATTGGCAGAACAAAAAATTGTTATTTCACCAAGACAATGCGACGTGACACAAATCTATGAAAACGATGGCAAAATTGAATAAATTGGGCTTCGAATTGCTTACCCACCCACCGTATTTTACAGATTTTTCCTGTTTTCAGATCTCAAGAGAATGCTTGCTAGAAAGAAATTTAAGTCCAATGACAAAGAAATCGCTGAAACTTAGGCCTATTTTGACGAGAAAGATAAATCTAACTATAAAATTGGTATGAAAAGTTGGAAAATTGCTATACGCGTTGAATCGCCCTCGAGGCCAACTTTGTTGAATAATATAATCGAGTTTTGTCAACATTTTGTTTTTTCTTACTTATCGTACTGACTTATTATTGAATTACCTGTTACTTGGACTTTCGGATAAGTGTTCTAGAGTTGTAACATATTCAAATCATTATTTTGAGCAAATCTACTCACATTTGCCTTATGCCATGTTTACAATATAGGGCTGACAAAATGTGCAACACATTTCAATCCGATTTCCGTTTTAATTCTGGCACATACCTCTTTAATCACTCCAGTATAGGCTGCTGTAGCATTAATACATATGCCGATAATATCTCGTAAATCAAATCAATCTACTTCCATAACTGTTGCTTGAGCCAATTGTTTTTGGGCAACAGATACTCAAGTCACTAGAACTACAATTCTGTCTTCCAAAGTTCTTACATTTCATTTGACAACTGAGGGCAATAACTGACTATCACAATGCAAGATCAAATAGGGAAGGCTTTCAAAGATTGAATCTTCGACTTTTCTTCCAGTTTGCTTCTATTAGTTGCCAGAGGTTGGCAAACGGAAGCTGACACCAATGAACAAAGACGTTCTTTCACATTTTTGGGATCTACTACGCAAAAGAATACTTTAGTGTAACTGTTAGAAGACACGTAGTAACAGACACTACAGCTATGATAAAAACAGTTATATAAAAAAAAGCTTGATAAGAGCTGAGCAACAGAAACAATTATTGTTGCAGGTAATCGATTTAAATGGTCGTCATCCAGCGAACAAAACAAGATATTACGTCGTTGAAAGTTGACTAATACGTATAACATATTTCTTATCCCAAATATATTACAAATGATCTTATATTTTAACATTGTTATTTCTATAGAATTTTCCTAATAAAACTACTATTTTTTAATTATTTCTGCAAATCTGGTCAAAGTGCTCAACCTCTAAATGATATACAATCGTCTTAAACTTTGTTACAACATATAAATACATATATTTTACTTTACCAAGACTTGGGGTGTAATCAAAATAATATGAGAAACACATCTGTGGAAAAAAATAAAACATACTAATATATAGATACACTATAAATTTATTTGACGCACTTTAATATTGTTGGATTTTATACTTGTTCAAATTGTTTTCTTTTTTTAATTTCCGTTAAGTTCTTTATAACAACATTTTATATTTAAAGAAAACATTAACTATACTTTTAAAACACGTACACACGACTTTTCTATAAATTTTCAATTAGTTCATCCTTAAAAAATTTTAATACAATCATAATAACAGATTTGGATTGAATATAAAATATTTACCTTGTTTTCCTTAAAAACTAAAAATTAAATACTAGATTATAAAAATAATCAATGATTAGATCGTTTTAAATTAACAACTTTAAATTACCCAATAACTTTTACGGGGAATTTAAAAAATTTTTAAGTATTTCAATATCACGTACATCGAAGCTAATACAAGTATACCATAATATTAAATGTAAAACAACCTGTAAAAATGTTCATTACAATATTTTTAATTTTCTTACATATTTGTGTAAGTAAATTTGATTAAAACTTGCATCTTAAATAATTATAATTTTCTAAGCCGTAATATAAAAGTGATCAACAATTTATGTATCTATCCATTCATTCATTCATCAATTATCAACTTAATACGGTTGATCGATTAAAAAACTCTTTTAATTAAGTTAATAATAAATACATGTAGATTATTGTGATAAAACTCAAACATATAAAGCCAATAGTGTTAGAGATTCGGATTGTAATCAATACAAATACTGAGTGCGATTATACCCTATCTTCAAAGCTACTTTGATTTTGATCGATTTGTTTTTTATATTAAAAATTTTAAGCAAATCAAGTAATTTATCTTGGTATTACTCAAAATTTGTTAAAAAATCTGGTTTTACTTAAAACTAAATTGACATTTTTAGAAAAATAATTTGTATAGTTTTATTTGCAATGAAACTAAATTATTTTTTTACATATTTTAAGATGGTAATTAAATGTCCTTTATTGTTACGTTAACGAGAATTTTTAAGACCAAAAAATATAATATAACTTTATTTAGTTTAAACAAACAAGATTTAAAAACATAAACAACTATACATTAATTCTATTTTGATATGTGTTTAGTTATTAATTCAAAAGAGCTACTAGTACCAGTTTGTTTTTTTGTGTCCGAATACCTCCACATCCAATACAATTGCTGCGCAAATCATCTTTTCTGCGTGACCCACGTCCACCACCTGAAGACATCAATTTTTTACGAAGAACAAAAACTTTTTTTTTTGAGTTTTCAAGATTATGATGTGGAAACACAACTTTATTTTTGAAATTTCTTAACAGCACCGTAATTCCAATAACGTTTTCGATTCCTACAACGAAAACTACTGCTACCACCGCTAGTACAAAATTCCTGTTATGTAGATTTTTCACTCCAGTTCTCGAAGTCATCGTTGTCACTGTCTGATTAATGCACATCCTCTATATCCATTAACATTAAAGGCATGTAGGTTCATACTGCTATTCCATATTTTTACGTATTTATTGAAGAGCTATGGTCACCTAACTTCAAAATCATCAGCATTTCAGATTCTATGGATAACTTATTTTCAATTTCTAAAATGTGAGATTTTTTAAGAGTCTGCTTCATACATCTTATGATAACTCTGAAATGACTCACTCGATTTCCTTAAGCCATATATTAAAAAATTTCAAATTATACCAGCCTTAAGTGACTCTAATATCATTTTTTAATATAACCCTTATTTTTGGAGTTATAGAAATACAAACCTAAAAATTTTTTTGTAAAAATATAATATTTTTGATTTCTAAAAACTCTCAAAAAATACAAAGTTTCACTATTCATAAAGTTGCATATAATATAAATTAAATAAACCATAACTCATAAAAATCGATTGGTAAATACTTATTTTATTCTCAATAAAGTGAAAGTACCTAGTTTTGAAAAAAAAAATTGTTTGCTCTAATTGCCGAAAATTTCATGAGCGTATGAGTGATATTCATGATTTAAAGAAAATATCGCTTATACAACAACCATCACATACACCAACAACAAAAATGTATTTTTAGTGTAATTTTAAAATTGTATGCTTCTGGGGTATGGTATGTAAGACACCCGCCTACCAACCAGAAGGTCCTCGGTTCAATACCAGGCCAGACCATCTTAAAAAAAAAAAAGTTTTTCCACAGCGGTATCACCTCATAATATTAGCTAGTAACTGGTTATGAGTATTACTACTATTTAAAACTTCTCTAATGCATTTGTTGTTCGGAGCCGGTGTTAAACTGTAGGTCCCTTTCAAAGAGTTTAAAAAATAGAATCGGGTGCAGCTTATTGACTGAAAGAAGTCCCCATGTTGCTTCATGGAATGTTATGAGAATTAATATATATTATATATAAAATTATGATTTTATTCTTGTTTTGTTAAAATTTGATAAATTTTTGAATTTATATTTGTTTACAATTATATTTTCTCAATTTTTGAAAGGTCATAAGATAACGCCAAGATAAAATAATATTAAAACTGGACTGCATTTTTATAAGTGCTTAACAATTAAGCTTATTTAAGCGGATATAGGCAAAAATTTATATGAAATATTTATATGGGTTTCGAAATATATACCACTGATATAGAATCAACGTAACGTTGTTATGTGACATTTGTAAAGCACTAATGCCAACAATGTGCAGTGAAAAACGGTTATAACTGTAATATGCGTGCATTTGAATTCTATTTTTTCGTTATTTTTATGATCGTACAGTGATATATGCTGCCATCTATATTTGAAATTAACTTTTACCTGTATTTTTTTAGTCAGGTTGACGTTTACCTTTTGCTCATTACTTTATGTCATACTTCCCATTGGAATGTTAGGGTAAATTTTTTTTTTGGCACTCTGCTTAATAATAGCTTCCCCAAGGATAGATTAAACATTTCCTAGCATTTTCTAATCTACTGATCTATAGTAATGGTGTTTTAATTTTAAAGTGCAAACTGTACAAATATTATTGACTTGAAAGTGCAATTACATATACCATTTGCTTAAAATAAGTTTGAGATTTTTGTTTCATCGTAAAAAGGATAATTTTTGCTAACATCATTGTGTTAGGATAAAATCGTTTTCTATCTTAAATTGTGGAAATTGTTGTTTGCAGGTAATTTTATTTAGTTTTTATCCATTTATAAATTTAATTTAAATGAAAATTATTAAATTTCCTAAATAGGGCTGTTTTTGGATGGGAAATTCTTTTAATTGCATTTTTTTCACCGGGATTTCGTTATTTTTCCCTTTGGTGCCATCTCCTTTGGATAATTCGAAATTGTTTTATTATGATTTTTATAAAATTCTTTCCATTGTCATTTTTGTCTTTGTTTAATCAGATTTGGCACCTAAGCGCTCATTTTTTTTCTAACATGAGGTTATAAAATAATTGCTCTCATTGCCTGTTAAAAACAACCACCTTTTTGCGTTCCAAATTTATGATGAGAATTTAGTAACAAAACTGTCGGAAATAAGAATGCTATAACTCCAGCCGGTATTAAATGAAATTTTAGAAGGTTAAAAAAAAGGAAAGGATAATAATATAAAAAAAAAACATCTAAATCCGAAAATTTTGAAAAAAAAAATGCAAATGCTACAATACGATTAAAGTGGTGGTAGATTAAAGAGAAAAGAAAGACAAAAATATCGGCATTGGACGGCTAAGCAACATGTTTAAGAGAAAAGTGGCAAATAAAAAAAGGGAGCACAAAAGTGTGAAAATTACTTTATTTAAAAATATGAAAAAGTGCTATAGAAGTGTGATATTTATGAAATATTGTCTGTTCGAAAAAAATATATATATGTAATTTTTTTTATATGTCTATATGTATAACTAAGTCAGTATTTTTTTACCGTTATAATTTTGTTTTTGCAATAACTTTTGATTTGTTAAGTTATTTTTGTGTTAACCAAAGCAAAAACAATTTCATCTATTACTGTAATTAACATTGTCAACTCCATAACATCTTTCATTTGTGTTAATTTTTGCTTTGGGTAACATTTCATGTAATAACATTTAAAGATATTGTGATTTATAAGTTTTTTTACAAAATTTATATACATATACACATTTGCTTAGCAACATTGTTGAGAAAAATCAACATGAGACACAGCAACATCATACCGGCATCCAAAGATCTTTTGATGGCTGAACAACATATAATGATGTAAGTTTCTTTTTGTTTTTGTTGATTTCTCTTTTGTTTATATCATTTCTGTTTTTTTATATTTTAAATTTTTTTTATTGTCAGGGTAACCAGTTAAAAATTAATTGATTTTTTTTTACATTTGCATGAAATTACATTATAATTATTACACATTTATTTTTGCTGGTGATTTTTTTTAAATTTGTTCATTTAATTTATAATACGTAAGAATAATGTTTTTTAATTAAGGTTATAATGAGTTGTTTCTATAATGATTAGTATTTATTTAAATGAAAGTTTGATAATATAATTATGTCTGCTTAAGGATAATAATTTCTGTTTGATGTTGATATTTGGGGTCACAACTTAAAGTTTTTTTTTGGGATCATTATGGAAAATAATCACGGGTTTTCTTTTCATTATTATCAGGTCGGGTGGGCAGAACGTCCCAATGCTACCTGGTGACGTATAACTATATTTTGTACCATTAAATTATTTTAGTAGCATATGTTGGCACGCAATTTCCTATTTTTAAAATTTATAATGTGGCAATATGGCAGTCGGTGTAACGAGGTTTGATTCTCCACATTTGCGGCGAGCAATAAGGCCGGCTTAAAGCGTGCAATCTTTGTTATCACCAATACAACATCAGCCATGTTCAATTTAAACGATAATTTTGTCACTTTCTCTTTTGAAAGAGTTATGTTATATAACGTACACCGGTTATAGCGAACTGTGCTTATAACGGGCACTTTTTCAGAGTACCATGATTTTACATTGATTTTTATAAATAAATTACTATGTTTATAAACAACGCAGTCATAGCGAACTTTGTTACCGCGAACATATTTTGTCGGAGTCTAAAAAGGATTTTTATTGAAAAACCAATGTTTATAACGACCAAGAAAAATTTAATATATTAAATAAAAAAATGCTAAATATAAATTTATATTAATGCGCCTATTACTTATTAAAATCTAAGAATGTAAGCTCTAAAAACTTGTTGAATTTATAAAAAAATTTGAAGTGTGTCAACACTTAAGACATAAAATTCGACTACTTTATATGGTATACACTGGTGCATATTCCTATAAACGCACTTAATTTTTTTCTGTATTTTTGTTATATCTTTGTTGTTCTCATCCAAAAGCAAAATTTAACTATTTTAATGAGAGGCAACTTAACGGTACTTTTTAAAAGTAAACAATTTTTTTTCTTATTTTTGTTCTTTGCCTTAATTATGCGATCAAATGTTCTTGGTGCTATTTTAAGTGGAAGATTCGTATAAACGCACACTCGAAATTTGTTTTTATAAAAGTGACCAAAAATAAAATATTATCAATTTTAGTTTTTTTTCAACCAAAGGTACGTTTCTAATAGTAATATCTCAATTTACTGTAATTTTTCCTATTTTAATCAATAAATTTCATCACTTTTAAAGATGCCTTAGGGAACTTTTTTGTCCGATCAAGAAAAGATTCAAATTAAATTTTTTCACGACCAAGGATGCTCTAATAGAGAAATTGGATGTAAAATCGGTCGTTCGGAAAGTGTGGTGCGAAATTTCTTTAAGAAAGGTCAAAATTATGGAGTTCGCAAATCAACAAAGGGTAATACAAAACTAACAAGAAGACAACTTAATCTAATAAAACAAGAAGCAACTCGCAACAAATTGAATTCCACACAAATAAGGAATAAATTAAATCTTCCTGTGACTTCCAAGCACGTTGCACACATTTTACGAAACGATGAAAACATAAAATGGAAAAAGCCGAAATGTAAACCAATGCTAAAAAACCACCATAAAGAAAATCGTCTAAAATTCGCAAGAAAATATATGAAATGGACAGATGAATGGAAAAAAGTAATTTTCTCTGACGAAAAAAAATTTAATTTAGACGGTCCAGACTCATACTCATGCTATTGGCACGATTTGAGATCTAGAGATGTTCGGATGTCAAAACGTAATTTCGGTGGTGGCAGTGTTATGGTTTAGGCAGCGTTTTCTGCAGTTGGCAAGTCGAAGATTTGTTTTGTTCCGACAAAAATGAATAGTTCGATTTATAACGAAATATCTGAAGATGCTCTTCTCTCTTTTATGAACGAAAAAATGAATGAAGATTGCATTTTCCAACAAGATAATGCTGCAATCCATGTTTCTAAGCAATCGAAATCTTGGTTCAATGAACATGGCATTTCTTTGTTTGACTGGCCGGCTTGTAGTGCGGAGTTAAACCCAATGGAAAACTTTTGGGGATACATGGCCCGTAAAGTTTATGCAAATAATGCCCAGAATGAAGGCATAAAGACTGTGACAGAGCTGAAACTAAGAATTAAACAAGTCTGGGAGGAAACTGATTCCGATCTGCTTAAAAAATTAATGGATTCAATGCCAGACCGTATTTTTGAAACAATCCATAACAAAGGATCATCCACACATTATTAATAATGCTACAATGGCCCAAACATTAAAGTGCGTTTATAGGAAAATACCCTTAAAAATGGCTGTTAATATCGAAAATTAAGTAAAAAAAAAATAATTAAAGTACAAATGAATTTTTTTTGTAAACAATATTTTAAGTGAAGTCTTAACTAATTTAATACACAAATTTATAGCCCCCTAAATATTTTCTTGTTTAATTTTTACCTTTTTTTTAAAAAGAAGTAGTGTGCGTTTATAGGAATATGCGCCAGTGTATACTAAAACACTGCACGATTGATTTGTTGAAACATTAGTACACTCGCATTTATTTATGAGTTAACAGTGTAATATATTAAAACAAAAGAGTATTTGACAGGAAATTATAATTAAGTAAAAAACATGCGAGTAGAAGAATATAATAACATGAGTAATGAGAGTGTTTATATGTTTCAAATCGATTGCAATACAGTGACTTAATCGAGTGTTTTTCAATATTTTATTTAAAGATATTGTATATTTAAGTTTATTTTTACCATAATGATTAAAAACAAAAAATCATAAGAACTAGCATACGATGAAGTTATTTATGGAATTATATAAAATATTAAAGCTAAGAGTGGCAATTTATTGAAATGACATGTAGACCACTACTTGTAGTTTTATATATTCAAGAAATGACCACAAATCTCCATAAGAATTTTCTGTTTTTAATATGTTGTTTTCTTAAATATTAGCATTTTTTTCAGATATACCACTATCGAGCTCTACGATAGACAATGAAATACAGGGCAGCTTCTGTTTATAATACTCGAATGCATGTTCTATAATAAGCCCAAGAATTATATATGTTTTGTATACACAAGTAGTTACTGTTCAGCCGTTTACAATCTTCTGCTAAAGCAAAATTTGCACATGAATAATATATGCTTTGGTCTTTGTTATTCAATTTCGAATTTATCTTATCGCACATCATAAATATTCAAATAAGGAGTAAGAAGTATAATTAATATAATACCGGCCAAAAATAAAATTAAGCCGAATAATTACGAACGAAACCAGAAAAACACTTATCGAATTTCGATACAATATTTAAAACATTTTAAAACGTTTGAGTTCATTTAAATCGCGTTAAAATAAAATAAATGCCACTTTGTTGTTGTTTTCAGCTCTTTATTTACTACACTATAACTTTTATACAGCCTATTTTAGTACAACAGTTTAATATTCGTTTATACAACACTTTTATTTCCGCTTAAACACGACTTATATACCTAATTGCCTACTGAAATTTCCGGAAATATCTCATAACTTCTATCTTATATCCGTTAATTCGTGTGTAACGTAAAGATGGTCGAATTGGTATTGCTGCCAGATAACGAAAATAAGTACGGGATTGAAAGGGTGACGCATAATTACCAAATGTACCAAAATTTAGGCATTTTTAATTTCGTCACAATATAGTATATCGGACAGGTACAGATGGATTTTTTGTTGACGTTTAATATTTATATTAAAGATTTCCAAACTGGATTGTAAAAGTATTTTTTCCATTTGAAATATTTAAGTATTTTGTGTTTAAAAATTTAAAATAGTTTAAATTAGTTTTTTCCGAAAGCTAAACAAAATTATTTAAATCACTCGAGACACACGATTCAAACAATTGATTTTGTATTATTTTCATATAAATTAATTGCTTACTCACTCGATTTGATTTGAATTGTACAGTCACATGAAAATACTCGTTATGATTGAGCGAACCAAAAACTCGATTCATTCAAAACACAAATACGAAATCATTGTTAACAATACACAAAGCGACATTAAATTGAGTGCAATGCCATGGATTACTCGTTGTGGACTACAGTAGACTAATTATCGGCTTACCTTGTAACTAAAATGATTAACGAAACTGAATCAAGGAAAATTAATAATAGTGGACAGGCAAATACGATAACGACTTTCGGCATACGAAACAGGACGCGCGTTGCGTAATGGAATGTACAATGGGGTGCACAACTTGAAAATCAAATGCTGGCGTATAAAATTGAAGTCTTATGGATAAGCGAAATGAGGTGGAATGGCAATAGCGAACTTATCACTGCAAATGGTAATACTGTACTCTGCAGTGGAAGAACAAATGGCGGCGAAAGTGGAGTTGGATTAATAATATCAAAGAGTATAAAGAACTCCCTTCAAACATGGAAACCAGTATCGGATCGTGTGATAATGGCCCGCTTCAAGGGTAGAGTAGGACGACATGTTACTATTGTGCAGTGCTATGCCCAAAAGAATACGCTGAAGAACCTAATAAAGATGAGTTCTACACACAGTAAAATCCACGCTCACGGAAATTCGAAGAGGTGGTATCATCATACTCATGGGTGACTTTAACGCAAAGATAGGTAGCGACAATACTAACATCCGGTCCACAACACACGGTTGTGGAGCCAAGAATAAGAATGGAGAGCAACTAATACAATTGTGCCAGACATTTAAACTAGTTATAGCCATCTTACCGCATAAGGAAATACACAAATATACATGGACATCCCCGAGCTGCAATGCGCGAGCAAAAGATGGAAAAGCTCTTTATCGGATGTCAGAAATAGGAGAGGAGCTGGCATCGGCAATGACCATGAGCTCATCACTGGTGAAATCAAGATTAAATTTAAATTGAAATGTCAAAGAAGCTCCATCAGGCGCACAAGGCGAAAACGGCTCTACCTACAAAAACTCCAGAAAGATGCAACCAGGCGCGCATTAATCTCGGCAATTCCTGAACGGAATGAACCAATATCACCCATGGAAAGATATCAAAGCGGAGGAAACATTTGGTGTAGTGCAACCAAATAGAAAAGTTAGGATATCAGATTACACTTGCAACCTAGTTTCGCAAAGAATGGATCTGAAACTGCAGCTGAATAGCAATAATACCTTGAGGCAGCAATACCATCAGCTAGCAAAACAAGTAAAGAAAGCTCTAAGAAGAAACAGAAGAAAGTTCCTTGAACGACTGGCAACGACGGCAGAAGAAGAATCTGGCCAGAATAATATGAGAAAACTACACCAGACGATTAAATATCTCTCTAATTAAAAGTGGAATAGGAAAAAAGCTGTTGCTGATAGAAATGGTACACTAATAACGTACAATGATGCACAAACACAGTGATATTAGTAACGTCACGAACACTACTGAGGACAGTAAAACGGAACATAGACGAAGATAAGTTTAAGAATACCATGCAATCCTCCCAATCTGAATGAGATAAAAGAGACGATTGGTAAATTGGAAAATTGGAAACCAGATGTGTTTTATGCTCTAAAATTATGCAGTAAAAATCTAAAATTATTATATAAAAATTACAAATAGGCTCTAAACAACAAAAAAGTTTTCTTTGCTAATAGAAAAAAAGTTTGTTCTACAATTCAATATCTTTTGAATATATTAAAGTAAGATATAGAAAATTAACAATACAACAGAATGAAAAACAAAAATATTACTTCTTCTAAGGATAATAAAGCAGAACTTTTTATTGCTATGTGTATTTGTTGTTGTTTAAATGAAAAGCGTTGTCTTTAACATCTGTGCGAATTTTTGTACATTGAAAATGTAATAGTGTCATATTTAAAGGATACCAATTACTTAAGATAATATTTTAGAACTTGATTTGCTATAATCAGCTAAATTTTTGCTATATATCAGCTTTAGCTTAGTTTTAATATTGAGTTTTGTATTGCAATCTTTTACCTTGCCAATATTCTGAACAGTCCCAGTTAAAATGCCATACTACTCAACTAATGTTAAGACATTGGCTTGCAGATTTTTAAGTAATTCTCCAATGAAACCGAAGTTTGCAGAAATGAATATCAATTTGTATTTTTTATTTATTTATATTTTTTATTTAGAACTTCTGAGATATTTTCATAATTGTAATCGTAGTAATTGATAGCCGAAATGTAAGTTCCCCAACGAGTTATAACTGTTTCGGGCGGCAATGAAAGGCCTGGATAAGTTTCTTTTAGAATTTCAACTCTTTTTGGAGTTTTCAAAGACACGTTCCCTACATTTGCAATTACTTTGCTTACATTTTCGTATTGATCTCAATACGTCCACATAAGCGCTGCAGTCCAGTTAATACTTGTAAATTAGAAATATTTTATTTTTTTAAAAATTTTAACTTTCAATTAATTCGTTTGCTGGACTTATTTTAATCATAAACATAAAATATTAATAGATTTTATATATTATATTATATTTTAATGCGTTTTGAAGCATATTTTTTGTAATAATGTATAGTTGATTAATATTCTAGGATTGCTCTATTTAGTATGTTTCTGCTGTACAAGAAAAACTTGACGGTCTCTCGAACACAATTAAATAAAAACAGTCGGCTGAACAGACAACTTCAACTTATATAACACTATGCAGCAAATTAAAAAGGAATTTCTGGATAGCCAGTATTATTAAAAACTGATATTAGAATGACTTAAAGCTGATATAATTTAGATTTTTTTTAACATATAGCGTAACAAAATCGAACAAGTCATTTCAAAGTTATCATACGATGGATGAAGCAACATAAATTTAATATTTTAGAAAAAAATTCTCAAAAAAAACATCCTTAGAATCTGAAATGCTGATGATATTTGAAGTTAGGCAACAATAACGCATAAAAAAAATATATTGCATATCAAAGGTATTTTTGCTTGTTGCATAGTGTAATTTTACCAGGGCTGAAAATGAAATTTGTTGAAAACCGTAATTTTTCCGATTAATTTTAAAAATATCGTCATTTCAGTTTCGGAAAATTGTCGTCTTTGATCGTACTAACAAAACAAAGAAGTTTTTAGTGTTTTCAATTTTCAACATTTTCAATGTGTGCCAAATCGATTAACTACACTTTTAAACTTTATTATATAGTATTGTTAAAACATTGTATTGACTCTAAATTATATTATTTATATTCACCACAAACATCTCTGATCGTAAATTGTAATACCACTAAAAGACAAATTACCTATAATTTTAGTACTAGCTTTATAAAAATTTTAAAACTATTATTTTATTATATTAATAATTGCTCCTTTTAAACTTTTTTTTTCACTCACAATTCTCCTTCACAATTTTTTACTGCCATCCCTATATAAGAACGGCAAGCCTTTTTTATCTATCAAAGTTTCTCATGCCCATACAATTTGTATGGAGCATCCCGAAATAACGCGGCGGCAAATATTTGTAATTGGAAAATCCAATTTTGACAGAGCGTTAAATAGTGAAGTTGGTTGCAAAAGACAACAAATGTAAACAAAGAAAAAAAGAGGGAAAAAGTAAACATTTGCAAAAAGGTTATATGTTATTGGCTAATGTAAAAAGTTTTATTTTATTATTAAATTAATAATTATTTTTTTCTGTTTTTATTTATATTTCAGTTCTGTTTGTTATTTTATTGATTATGCCAATACTTTCTCTAAAAATGCAATAGTAAAAGATTATATCACCCACCTTTTTTCAAAAATAAATTTGTAAAAGACAATGTATTTTAATATTGTGTTTTTTACATAATTTTTATTTCTTTTATTACTTTCACAAACTGTAAGTCACACAACAAAGATATAATGTACTTGTCAAAATAAACAGGGTTGTAAAAATTTGTATAAACCCTGTTTTTATCGTTTTGTAAATGACGTAAATTTACCGCTTTTATTTAGGTATGGCCGCGGAGCGTAAAAGCTAAGCGGCAAAAAACACTCCGCTTGCCGCTCTTATTTAGGGATGGCAGTTATATATATATTATGCGACAAAACATATGTACGAGCTTGTACTTACTATCATATATCTTCATAAAATAGAAAAACCCATTCGAATTTTAATTTGATTTATTAATTTATAACGATAATATACTAGACTAATTTGTAACACTAAAAATTTTAATTTTATTATTTATTTTAAATTTTTCTATTTTGCATGCGTCAAAACAATAGCACGAAATAGTTTGATAGTTAAATTACTAACGACAAAAATCATTCAATAACAAAAACGATCATTTCAACATTAGAGGAATAATTAGAGAAAATTTTATCGTCTTTATAATCGCATCGAATCTATCAAACTCCGTCCCGAAGAAAAAATAATTAATGAATATAATAGAGATGAATCAGTGACATAAATCGCAAACAAATTTTGAATTCAACACAGTATTATTTACCGTATTATAAGCCGTTTACGTTCATAAGGTTCATTGACAACCATACACAGAGATGGTAGACCGCTGACAACCAGCAAACGGAACTACTATACGAAGAGTATGTCTATATCAGGAAGGTCCATTACAAATCAATTAAAATTAAATGTTTCGATTAGATGCATCCAAACACGATCTGTAGACGGTGGATTAGTATCAAGTCGAAGTGCATTTACTATTGCCAAAAACAGATCGGTCAGAATTGAATTTACAAAGAAACAAGAAACAAGAAACATTTACAAAGTAACAAACTCTTCCCTGATGAATCTAAGTTTTATGTGATTCGTTCTTATGGATTTAGCCTGTTAAGTTGAATAAAAGGGACAACGTCTTAGTCCTCGATATACCAAAGACTCGGTAAAACAAAAAGAAGGAAGTGTTTTAGTCTGGGAATGAATTTCTGGCCATGGACTTGGGCCAATACACAAAATAAATAATGTAATGGATGGATTCGTCTAGAAGAATATCCTGGAATACATACTGATACCGCATCCAGAGGAGAGAATACTACATGATTGGAGATATCAACAGGACAACAATTCAAAATGCACAGATAATTGACTGAAAGAGCGCTTTGTAAGCAAACAAATCAACGTTTTGAATTGTCTAGCGTAATCTCCATATATCAATCCGCTATAAAATTTATGGGGTATTGTAGTTATTAAAATAAGCCGCGATAATTTCAGAAATAAGGACGACCTTTATTGACAAGTGGAAATTGCATTGAATAAAATTTCTGATGAAACATTTTCGAATCTAATCGAGTCCATAACATGAATATGTAAAGAACATTCAAAAAAATAAGGGGTAGGCAACTATATATTAGTAAAATTAATATTTTAAGTGAATTTATTGAACACGTGCTTATGTTTTGTCGCAACGTACAAAATTAATGTTTGTAAGTTAGATATAAATTCTATTTATTTTTTAGTGAACTTAAATGATTACCTAAATAAATAAAAGTTTAAAGTCCAAAAGTGTTTGTTTTTGTTATTGAGACATTTTGTATTAACCAGAAGTTCGTCCATAGGTTTTGTTACACACTTATACAAACAACCGTAAGCTTTTTTGCATAATTGAAATTTTTGGTATAAAGTCACAGAAATTGTATAAATCATTGGAAAAAAATAATTCTTCGTTTAAAAAACGCATGCGCATAATTTTTACGCTTTATTAACATTGACCGCAAGTAAAAATCAGAAGTAGTAAGCTCTCACCGCGCAAAGAAGTATTAATACTTTTGGAGCTGCCAATTGTCTATGTAGCAAAAATCGTCATTTTAGAGGCTAAAAACGTCGATCGTCATTTTGCCAAAATTTTGTTAAAAAATTGTTAATATTACGATAAATCGTCAAATCTGGCATCTATACATGGTACGTATTTTATTCGAATAATATTTTCATTACCGAAATTTCGCAAACTTACTCTCAAAACATAATAAATATACATATGTATGTATGCATTTCTTTCGAACTAACATAAAGTTGGTTTTTTAAATGTTAGCTTTTCGTTGGCTTTTGTAGCTGCAAGCTAACTGCTTTTCCATTGGTTATAAATAGTCTTTTTTTTAATTAACTGTAAATTACTTTTATTTAAATCAACTAAAAGTTAGTTCTGTGCATGTTTGGTGAAAACTAATTTTTTTAGCTAGGTGCAAATTAATTATTGTTCAATTAGAATAAAATAATTTATTCAATTTTTTAATGTTTTTTATATTTAATTCACATAAGTGTATGAATATGATCTAAGGTATTATACTACTATAATGAAATACATCTTTTATTTATTATTTGATATTAAGAAATATAAAAATCTAAGGATTTTTTGTACTATTTTTTTAAAATAATTTTTTAAAAAATATTGACATAAAAGAAAATGTTTCCACAAAATGTTTTTATAAAATAGGTGTTATGTTTTTTCTTCAAATATTTGACAAATGTGAAAGTAGCTTAAGCTGTTCATTAAAGTTGAGGGCGTCAACAGCTAGGCGAGTATAGTGGTAGTAGATAGCTTAAAGTTGGTAAATAAAAATCCACTTAAAGTTGGTTATTTCTGTAGTTAGCTATTCATTATCCGACAGGGTATAAATATATAAAAAAATTTTCTTATGTTAGTCATTTTATAATTCTATAGACACTCGAACGAATTTTCATATAAAATTCGCTCGTTTTTCTCTTCTGCCTTACAAACTTAAGACTTTGCAAAGTACTTTTAACGTGCAACGGGCGTCTTATATCTCATTAATGTACCTACTGGCTAGCGTAGGAATCATATTTAAACACTATCCCGTTTTTCTAAGAAACGATATACAATTGCTAATTACGCAGGTAAAACATGCACAATTAATTACATATAATTTGTTTATTTTTTATGCAATGTATTTTATATTAACGAGAGAACGGTAATAGTGAAAGATTTTAAATTTGGTTTAAACAATTTCTTGGGTAGGATACAACACCAAAGATCGAGATTGGAAAGTGGGCGTGGCAGCAACCGTTCATACTAAATATGCATGTGTGTAAAACTGTAACAAAAAGCAGGAGAGGTTGTATTCTTATGTATATGTGTAAAAGAAATTATGCTTTGGCGATGGCGTGTTTTTCACATATAGATTTTATATGCATACAACGCAAAGGCTCCCAACAAGTGACCTGCTGAAGGTCTTCGAGTGGGGTCGTGCGAACAGGGTCGATTTTAATGCACGTAAGATTCAATGTTGTTTTTTAACACACAGGCGTGGGGTGTGCTGTCATCTGTGTCAAGGGATAATGTGGATATTGAGGAATCAGATGCTCTTGATGTTCTGTGCATGAGAATTCACTGTGGCGTTCGTTGGAATGATCACGTATTTCGAGTTTAATCCTTATAAACTCTCTTCACACAAACTGCACTCGCTGAGTTTGCTTTACTTAAACTGCACTCGCTGAGTTTACGACACATAAACTGATTGCTGTTCGCATCGATGTATTTTTTATATGGCTGAGTAATCCACACATAGAAAGCTCTCGAACCTCTCGATATTTTAGGTAGATTCCATTTCTTTTTTTTAATTTCTTTTTAGTTCTTTTGTAGCCATGCGTATGTGAACATCTCCTCTTTCAGCTCTTAGTATTTGTTGTTGCTTGTTTATTGTCTGTTAATTGTTTTCTTTGCTGTTAGTTTGTTTTGTGTTGTTGCTGTGTTATTTTTATTTACTTTATCTCTGCTAGTAACGTTTGTTGTTGTCGATTCTGGCTATTTATAAATATCATGTATAGTTGTTCTTGTAGCTTTTGTTTATTGACTTTAGCGAAGTAATAGACGTAGAGGTGCCCAGTCTTATTTTCGTAACAATATAGTGTTACCAAACTTAAACAGCTAAATAGCTTTGCAGAAAATAAGTACATAAATAAGATATGAATAATGTGTCACTAAGGCTAAGACAAGTTATTATTCTTTTAAGTCGTTATCTATTATAACCATCATCATCATTTTCAAGCATTCAAGTGCCTTGGTTTTTTGAGACGGTGGAAGAAATACTTCACCCCATCTGATCTCCTTAATATTTACTAGACCTATATCCGACCCAAAATGGAATACAACTCTCATGTATGGGCCGGTGCTTCAAAGTCTATTTTGGAGCTTCAAGACCGCGTACAGGAGAGGGCGAAGATGCAGTATATCGCACAACGCATTATAGGGAGAATTCGTTCTTTGGTCGCACTGTTCGATTGTGGAATAATCTTCTAGCGAAAGTATTTCCTGCCACTTACGACTGCCACTACGGACTCTGTCCTCCTTCCAATAACCTATTTTCCTAGTACCAGCACAATGCACTGCATGAGTAGGGGCCATCCCCTGGGTGCTGGTCTTATATAAAAAAAAACAACACAGGAACTGTTGCTCTAGTAACATATGAGATATTAGTATGTATATACAATATATTTAAACAAAAAATAAAATATTTTAAAAGGAAACAATGGAAAAACCAAGGTAATATGAAATAATGGTCGAGCTTATGATATTGAATCCAGATTAGGCAAAAGGATGCAAAAATATATCAAGAAAAATGTGGCGAGGGCTATCGCACAATTTAAATACTGCAGTTCCACATTCACATGAGATAGTGTGGGAAAAGATACATATGTATGTATATATATTTTAACTTACAAATAAAACCTTTTTACAAATGAATACGTTTAAAGGTGTAGACAGACTATAAGCAGCAACAAATTTAGCCCTTTCGGATCTAGAGGAGAGCAAAGTAATTAATCTTCTCCAACACCAGACGTTGTTGAAGACGAATTCTATTGAATGAAATTCAAATAATATTTCAAGTACTTATATTCTACCTACACACTCCCATGATATTTCCAATAAGCCGAGGATATTACAAAAACAAGTGGATTATGAGATAAATGTACATATGCATGTATGTAGTATTTTCAAGTTTAAAAGAATTTTAATATTTAAAAAAGCTTGAAGAGTGTTGAAAAATGTTTGAAATTGAAATCAAAGACAATGTGGGCGAACATAAATATTGAGGTGGTCTTACAGATAAAAAAAATCATCTTTTCAGATGAAGCTCATTTTGATCTTGGCGGGTATGTAAACAAGCAAAATTGTCGCATTTGGGACACAGAAAACCCGCACGCATACAATGAAAAGCCGATACACCCAAGACGAGTCACTGTTTGGTGCAGATTTTGGTCCAGACTCACAGTCAATGGCGATCGTTATCGGGCCATGTTGAACGAATTTTTGTTCACAAAAATTGAAGAGGAGGATATTAGCAACATTTAGTTTCAACAGGACGGCGCTACGTGCCACACAGCCGAAGCTACACTCGATGTTTTGCGTCCTGTTTTTGAAGATTGCATTATCAACCGCAGAGCTGATGTCGTTTGGCCACCTCGGAGCTGCGATTTGACACCGTTGGACTATTTTTTGTGTGGTGCCTTCAAAGATAAGTGTTACGACAATAAGCCAGAGACAATTGACGCTTTAAAGAACAATATTCGTGAAGCCATTGGTGAAATATAGCTGTACACAATCGATAATGTGCTTAAAAATTGAACCGATCGTGTTGACTACTGCATGGCCAGCCGAGGCAGCCATTTGATTGAAATTATTTTACATTATTAACCGGAAGGATTGAACTTTCAAATAAAAAAAGAAATTTGAGAAAATATTCAGTAGTTTTTTTTATAGCATTTAAAAAAAAAAAATTATTTGGCGGACCCTTTATCTATATATATAAATAGAAGTGTACATTCTGTTGCCACCACTAACTGTGGAAACGGGTCGACCAATTTCAACAAAAATAGGGTTCGTTGTGGATGATCCGTAGATAGTTTATGTGAAGTTTTCATGAAATCGGCCCAGTAGTTCCGGAAATATTGCGTTTAGATTCGCCTATATATTCCTATACAAATACCAACCAAATGTCCTCCATTTTCCATATTATGATTTTCTATTGTCACTTGAAATGTTACCAAATAATGTATCGTAATGTCTTATGTGCACAATGATATTCGGTAATATTGATTTTTGTATATCTTGAGAATGTTTAGAGTTGAAGTTTCTGAATATCATGGCGGTCAATTCAAACCATCAGTTTTAAGAAAATGTTGAATTCTGTGTGTGGGTAACGGTGTTAAAAAATTGTTATCTATCCACATCAGTCAAAAATCAAGTACAGGAAGGCTCCCAGCAACGCAGGAGGATTTACTCTAGTACTATATATATCTGTTTATATTAATGTCTATGTAGGTTTGTTTGGTTGTTTGTTTATGCGTCAATCACGCGTAAAGACTGAATTGATTTTGTTGAAAGATAGAACACAGATATATCCAGTAAGAAATGTGCAAAATATAAAAAAGGGGCAAAATTAGTGACTTTCCAAATAATTTAAATCCGTTTAATTTACCACGGTGTGACAAAACAGAATTAAGTTGAAATACCTGGTGAAGTGATTTGTTTTTTTGAAAGGCGCTGTCGAATACAGCAATAACCAGTTTTTGTAATTTTTTAAACACCTCCAAAATCGTCAGTTACGGGCAAAAGCTGGTTTTTCGTACCTTCATGAACTTATGAGCTAATAACTTAGCTGAATTTAAACTGATTTTAAGTTTGTATGCAGATTGGCAAGACCGAAAAATGGGCTTTTTAAATGATATGTATCATACAAGTAACCTTCAGGAATCTGTGTGTATTTCTGGAACAAACATTTTTTATACAACTTTTTTACATGTTTGAAGTTAAGATCTGTTTTTGCATACTAATTTACACAGAAACTGCACTATTTTTGAATTAAATAAGAAATTATGTTTAGTTGTGATAAGTCTTTGGTCATAGAAATTGACGGATTTATTAAGTTTTTTTAGCAAAACAACTACTGAAAACGACATGCAATTCTTACCAAAGAAATTAAGAAATTAAATTTTTGTTAAAAATGCTGTTTGCTAACATATGTACGAATTTCTCATAACATTTCAAGAGATTTTATATAAGATATTTTTTCTTAAAGCAACACTGAATATTCAAAAGTAAAAGAAAAATATAATCCACAAACAAATTCTATTGAAGAAAAAATTACTAAAAAAATTACTATTGTTTTACTTTTTAAATAAAAATACTACATATGTACATAGTGTTAATTTTTTAATATGAACTTATAACAAAAAAGTTTTTAATATTCACATACTTATGTACATATAAGTTTTTAAAAATTACTTTTTTATAAACAATAATTGTTTTCAATAATTAACCATATATAGGAAACAATTTTGTCACATTTTTTTTAGTTTCTTATATTCGATCTACTGTACTTTAGAATTTAAGTGCCAGAAATATTGTCGTTTGGCCATAACTTTTTTGGTATTTTTTAAAAGTAACTTTACTTTTTTTGTCCCTTCCATATACCAAACTTCGAAAAAATTTCAATTAAAAAAATCGGTTTTCGGTTATAAATTTATCAACTAACCGGTTAACCGGTTCTGTTATTTAAATAAAAATTTTCTCAATTTAAGTTACATTAACAATTAAATTGATAAATTTTTGTCCTATGTTGTAGGTTCTAGCAAGTAAGAATGCTAGAACAACGTTCGGCATTTTAGAGCCTTAAGGGACATTTCTTCCACGACACCGCAACGTCCTAATATTGCATCATTTTTTGCAGCGTGTTTTATAAGAGTTCTACTTGCCAGCGCCTACAGACTACTTGGTATAGAATAAAGTTTTTCTTGCTGCACAATAGCGTCAATCTCATAAACATATTTAAGGTGGTTAGTAATTTCTGGTGTCGAATAGCTTTTTCAGCTTAGTATTTAAGGACAATCAGTATATCTAGACTTATCCTTTCCTTCCATTTCCAAATGTTTTCACACTTCAGAGGACATTTGCAGAAACATATATGCATGCATAATATATTTAATGTGTGCCACTGTAGTATGTTAGGTAAGACACCAGCCTACCAATCAGGAAGTTCTTAGTTCAATTATAGGCCACACCATCTGGAGATTTTCAACAGCTGATTTTGACTATTTACGATTGAAAACCTTTACTAACTATAACATCTACTGTTCGGAGCTGGCGTTTGTAGGTCCCTTTCAATAAGTCTGGTTGATCATCATTTTCCATATATAAAATATTAAAATTTATTTTCAGAAAATGAGAAAAAGTTATTGTTGCTCAAGTGTGCATATCTTTTTTGATCTACCATGGTTTTAACGTCATTTGGTTGTCAAAAAATACTTAAACAAAGAGTATATTTGCACTACAAAATATAAAAACATAATAATTATACATATTTAAATTCACCAGTTATTCGTGTTAAAATAAGCGGTTTATTCAGTATTCGAAAAATGAAACCGTATTCGACAAAACCAAAAAACCGGTCGAATAATTACCGTCCGATCTTCCTAATATAGATATATAAATATATTTCATCCATTGTTTACAATCTTTCTTTTTAGCAATTTTATGCACGTTTACTTTTTAGCTTAAGTTTTTTAAAACGATATTGAATTTGTCAAGACATCTTGTATGCATATAGTCCTTTTTTAAATATATCTTTTTTCATGATATATAACTAAAATTGTTTTGAACTTAATAATTTTACAGTATTATGCCTTTTATAAGTTTCAATAATGTTCACTTAAAACAATGACATACATACATATATATTGTTTCAATAAAAGAACTTAAGTATATTTAAGGCTCAGCAAAACGCAATACTCAGTATCAATAATCACTTAAGTCATTGAAATTTTTTTTGTAAACTTTTACATTTTTCGTTTAAATTTTTTTTTGCCGAAGACCTTTTATCATGAAAAAACTAATACTTTTTTATGGAATCTTGGCTTTTAACATTATTTAAGCTCAAACAAATTTCAAATAGTCCTTATACTCAGAATCATAGAGGGAAAACAGGTCTTGATTTTATTTAATTTTTAAAAACAAGCGTATGTATATGTGTTAAAATAAGAATGTTTTCAAAAAGCAAAAAATTTTGTTGTTATTGGAAGAATATACGGTACTTTATAGAACCGATATTTATACCTGTATAATAAGTGGAGCATAAAAATAATGTAATGGTGCTTGTCAGTACCGTCTGGCAATAAAGGGTTAATAAGATTGTTACCAATTGGTTAAGTTACAGATTTGTTGTAAAAAACAATAAAAAAATATAAATTACACAAAATTGGGAATATTTCAAAATTTAATTTTTTAACTTATATACTATACTTATGCATATGTACCTATGCATACAGTGGTGGCTAGAAGCAATTGTTTGTTTTCCGATGTGAATCCAAGCTTAATTTATAAGTTCGGTTAGTAAAATGTATGTCAGACGTCAACCAAGCCAAGAATTTAACCTTAGCTTTACTTATAATACATTTTGCTGGGATTTGTAAATAGTCAGTGTACAATATCAGTATGCAAATAATTGCTGTCCCTAAATAGCGCTATTCACATACATACATATGTATATGCAAATTTAGTATTTTGAGATAAGGTTTCATTAATTATTAAGATTGTGAAAAATAATAGGGACACATTGTACTACAACTGAGAAACGGTACAAAATAACGGTTCTTTACATCGTCGAAATTCAAGCAGGCAATTTGTAAGATCTTTTCGACAAATGTTTGATTATAAAAACAGAGTTGGAATTTGTACTCTTTTGATACGAAGGGCACTATTTATATATCGGTAGTAGCAAATAATAACAAATATTTTTAAATGAAAATGACATTTTTTTCAAAATAGTCCCCTTATGATCAATGCACTTTTACATTCGTTCAAACCATTTTTCAAAGCAGTTTTTTCATTCCTCTTGAGACACCTCCAAGAATGGTTTTTACTTTTTAACTGCTTCTTCGGAGCTCGTAAATTGTTGACTACGCAGTTTACCCTTGATTTGCGTGAACAAGAAGAAGTCATTGGGTGCCAAATCATGACTATACGGGGGATGAGACATCAATTCGATGTTTTAGCTGTTCATAATTCTCCTGTTTGACGAGATGTGAGAGAGTTCGCATTGTCATGATGGAGAATGACTCGTCTTCGGCGGTTGAATTTACGAATTTCTCCGAAGACTTCCGGCAAGCAAATGGTCGTGTACCACTCAGAATTGATCGTCCTACGTTGCTCAAGTGGAACAGTAGCCACATGACCCATTCGCCCGAAGAAACAGGGTACCATTTGCTTCGCTGTGCTTTTTCTATGAACAACTTTTGTTGGATTTTGCTCGATTGGAATACCCACACGGTCAATTGATGATTTGTTTCCGGCTCATACGCATATATCTATGATTCTTTACCTGTCACAATTTTATACACTTTTGAAGCACCACGGTAAATCATTTCTTGCACCAATCGACGCGAGCCTTATTTTGAGCGACTGATAAATTATGTGGTATCCAACATTTGTTTTACAACTAAATGTTCATAAACAATCGTATTTATTAAGGTGAAACTAATGTGTAAAAATTCTCTATCACACAATATGTCACGTGACGATCTTGCATTATCAGTTCACGCACTGCATCGATGTTTTATGCACAACAACCGATTTTAGACGATATTCACGGAATTCGTCGGCGACTGAACTACGACCACGACTGAGTTCACTATACCAGCGATATACTGAGCCTTTTGATGGTGCTTTATAGTTATACAAAGAACTGAGTTCATCTTCACATTATTGTTGAGATACTCACGTTGAAAGTTGTGAAAAATAATCAAACGAACCCTTCTCTTGAAATTTTTATTTTTGGTCCAAATTGATTTTCTTATCTCATGTAAACAAAACAAATAGCGCTTTATATTTATATACAAAAACTTCAAACTTTTTTATGGTGTTGCAAGATTTTAGCTGTTGACATTAGTGTTGCCAGTTCCCGAAATATATGTAAATAGTACCCCTCGTATAAGCTTCCCTATTTAATTTCAAATGACTACATGTGTATGTATGTATACATGTTTGTTATTTGTTTGTAATATTTTTATGAAATTTTAAGAGATTCGTTTTAGTAGTTCTCCTTCTTATTATTTAATTTTGTTGTGTGTATATATAAAGGATCTATGCATTTACAATTAGTGTTGTCATTATATAAAGTGTTATTTTTTTAAATTTTTAATAGCTCTTTTAATAAATAATTTATTTGTTCCTCTTGCTAGTATTTAATTATCTAATAATATAAAAGATTTTTGTTTGTTTTTTTAAATAGGCTTTTGTGGTGATAAATTGCGTTTTTTATATTTGTTTTGGGACTTTTATCTCTAATTCCAATTTAGGCTTTTTTATAAGTGTAAATATTATCATATAAATACATTTATTTAGATATATTATATTTCAATGTTTTTTCCTTTGACCATAAATATCTTCTATTCATTGTAATGGAAAAAGGAAAAACTTAAATTGTTTAGCTGTACAATATTCCATAACATTTCTTAAAATGTTAACGAAATTATAATTTTATTGAATGATATTTTACTGTTTTTGTTTTATAACAATTTATGTAATTTTCTCTTATTTAATATTTAAATTTGTTTTAATCAGACTAAAATACTGTTCATTGCTTTTTATATTCACATTCTGTTAGAGGATATATATACATACACACGTATTTATTTTAAATTGTTCTAATTTGTATTATCCACTATTTATCTATATTTGTAGATCTGCAAAAAATTAGCATCATAACAGATTTGCAATTGTGTCAAACTGTGCCTAGTAATGACTGGCTGGTATTAGACAAAAGTCATAGAATTCCATATCAAATCCATTTCATTACTTTTATTCACTTCTGTTCTTATCTGCCATTAAGTGTTACGATTTTTATCCGCTTGTATCGCTTTGTTTTTCAGCACGTTCATTGGAATTATCACGTTTTAATAATGATCGATTTTCATCACTTGATCCACCTGCATCTCCACTGCCATCATTGCCACTATCGGCAGCTTCACCGCGTAAATTAACATTCGATGTAAATGTTGTTTCAGAATCTATGAATATAAAATCATAATATTCATTTAAAATTTTAATCACAATATATTAATAAAATTAGCTTCTGTTGCCGTATTAGAATTATAACTTTGTATCAATATAATTTATAATTTTAGTTATATGTAAGTAAAAAAGTAATAAATATATGGGGGATTCACAAAGTGTCATAAAATCGTATTTCCAATAATAATAACATGAAAAAATAAGACTGTTGTTAACAGCCCTTTATAACAGCGTCAGGCATACTAATATTAATGCATTTTGCAATTGCCGTAGTAATTTGAGAGTCTCTCATTTTATCTTTGTTTATTTTCTGCTTATGCTTGTGACGTGTATGTAAGTGTGAAAATAAAAAAGATGAGCAGAGCTTTGTCTAAATCAGTTTTATAATATTTTGGTACAATTTTGAATTTATGAGTAAAAAAAGCAGTGTGCGAACACAAATTGTATATAATACAAATAACAATACGTTATCCACGCATAACTTAAAAATATTTTTATTTTTCAAAAATTACTTTTTTATTTTATTTATTTTTAAAATACAACAGCACCAAAAAAAATATCATTGCAAGTTTCATTATTTTAAAATACTTTTTGTTTAAAAAACAAAAACCATAATTTTAAACCATTTTAAAATTTTAGAACATTATGTCAATATGACACGATAGCACACTGTGAATACAGTAGAATCTCACAAATTCGAGCTGTCCAGAAATTAGAACCGGCCATTTCAATGTATTGGACGCTCTGAAATTAGAACAGGGTGTTCTAAAATATTAAAAAGACTTAATGTAGGCGTGAGTGGAAATGGTTAAGCTCAAGATTTTAATCTGACAAAATCTTCCATCAGCTACATAAAGTCAGGAAGCAAAAAAAAAAATCTTTGCGTAAGGCAGAATCTGAAGAAATGGTAAGATGTAAACGCATTTACTGCAAGTGATGGATGGTTTTCTAAATTTTAAACCCAAAAGGTTTTTAAAAATTGTGGTGAAATACTTTTGAGTGATGGTGGTGAGATCACTCAATTCCTATACAGATTTCGTGAAGAAGTCGCTGAAATGGGGTTATTGGAAACGTAAATATATAATGCTGATGAAAGCGGTCTATTTTCCGCTGTCTGCCAGATAAATATTTGTCGCTTCTTGTGAAAAAGGGCAAAAGGATTTAAAATTTAAAAAGAACGAAATTCGATTTTACTAGGCGGAAGCAAGTAGTGTTTATATTTTAACCGTAACCTTAGTCGATTCGACTAACATCCCCTTTATTTTCATATGCAGCTTACGATTATTCGAGTTGAATTGCCTTTTTAGCCTTTTCTGGAACTGCGCCTTTTCTGGAACTGCGCCTTTTAAATCAATAGATAAGGGCTTCTTCAACTTTTTATTTTTCACTTAAGTACGCACACAGTCTTTAAGGTTTCCGAATAAATAAATGCAAATATGTAAATTAAATGCAAATATGTTTATACTAATGCGCGGTTAATTCGGTATTTTTTGGCTGGTGCAAAAATGAGGTAATTAAATTGAGTTAAAAAGGTTGGTATATTCAGAATAATAGAACCGAATATAGTGTTGCTTATTAATTTTTTAAAAAAAGACAAAATATTGAATCACAAATTTTCAAAGAGTATTCTTTTTCTAAGACAAGCAGAAAAATATTACAACATTTACACGAATTTTAAATACATTGCCTCATTTTTTTTTTTTGAGCTATGATACTATTGAAGTAATTAGCGATATGTATGTACATTAAAAGAATACAATTGTAAGTTTGAGTGTTTTATGTATATATATTATTTTAATTTAAAAAATATACCCGAAATTGTTTAACTAGTGTTTTCGTTTTTTTTTATTAAAATACATGAATAATAAAATGAACTAAGTATAATCTTTATTAATTAAAAATATTTTCAGAAAAATACTGCTTTATGCTTAAAGAAGATCTTACTTTAATGGTTACAGTCAAATCTATTAATTGCTTTTGCGAATAATATTTACGAATCTTTGAAAAATGTAAACAATAGCATTGTAACTGCAAACATTGATATTGACGAAACATATACTGAGGCGAAACATGATAAAGCTCATTTCGTTTGTTAACCAGCTGGTTTTTTTAGTTATTCCATAGCTGCCAACATTTTTGTTTTTATTCATGTTTTTGTTTATAGATATGTTTTCTTATTAAAAACAGATACATAACTTTTGTGAAAATTTTAAAATTTTTTGAAAATTTGTGAATATGTGAATTTTTTGTAACAGAATGTGTGTGTTTTTTAAAAAATAAATAATTTAAAAATGAATAATTCCGAACTTTTCTTATAATTTGCTGGCGCTAAGCAAAATACCAACGATTAGAGCTTTTATACATATCTCTTTAATAAAACCGAATATTAATGACACTAACTGTACATATTTTTAAGAAATGCATCGCCAAATAGAAGCGTTGGTGTCTTTCTGATGTGATTTACATCATCATTATTTTAAACACTTTTTTATGATAATTTGTCTTTTTTTATAAAAACTGGAATTTAATTTTTTATTAGTGTTTTTTGTGTGTTTTTCTTCTCGTTTACTTATATTTTTTCAGTTTTTGTATTGCTGTAGAGTGCCACCACTTTATGTAATTTCAGCATAGTTTGATGTATAGATATATCTATACATCTTCATTTTTGCTAAAGCTATTTGATTGCGATTCAAGCATATCTCTGTAGTGTACTCGGCGGTCAACACAATCAACTGCATTCTATCTTCTAACATTTATAGCACGTATTGTATAGTAGAAGCACTGCGCTTCATTATTTTAGCAATTTCCCGTAAAGAGTTTCCATCAATGTGTGGATCTATTACTAATTTTCGTTGTTCATCTGAAAGCTCACTTGATTTTCTGTCCATGTTGAATTTTCCCAACTTTTTATAATAATTCAACTGACTATGATATTTTATGAAAATACAGACTGCAACAATAAAAACGGGAAACCACACAAATAATATAGAGTTTGAAACTCGCGTTAACAAACAGAAAAAACAAAAAAATATGGCATTGCCATCTCTACGAATACGGTTTTTGTTATCCATTATGTGAATACTCCGCCATCTAGCGGTCGATTTATATGATACCTACATATTGCTTGTATTTTGTCATAAAAACAATAAATAGACACGAAATTTTCAAAAAGGGCAACAAAAATATAGAATAATGATTTTTTCAAAAAAATTTCCTTTTGAAAAAAGTTAAAAAACTGTACATACATACATATGTTCATATTTTCTTTAGTTTTTTATTATACCCTTCAGGAGATTAAGCGTCAATTGCCGAAAAGATACTACTACTAGTACTCTGGTATTAGTATCAACGCGCTAAAGCTTTTTTAGAAAATACTAGTACTAGAAGTAGCTCAAATACACCACTCATAGACTGATAGAATTTTTGTGTAACCATATTATGTTATTTCGGTCGTCTAAAAAATAATAATTTAATTTAAATTTATACATCAGTTTTATAAAAAAAAAAACGAAAATGAGTATTTCTAACATAAGTTTTAAAAGAAAATTCTGGAGCAAAATTAGATGGGCGTGGAAGAAGGAAGAATTACCAAAGCTAACATTAAAGCCAAAGCTGGAATAGTAGAAGTTGGAAGTATTCCACCAGGCTGCTTCCACTACTTGGGCATTAGAAATCAGATACTAAAAGTGAAGAATGTTTTAGAGAATTACTCAAAAGTGGAACTTGAAATAAATATTAATGCAGCTCTGTCCTATTAACGTAAAAGAACAAATAATGTATCTTTGTGGGCCACGGTAAGCCACATTGTGTCAAGGACTTTTTGGCTGGCCTCATTGATTGCGAAATTTTTGAATAAGGAAGTGGAAAATGTCAGTAAAATTAATGGGCTATAATTTCGAAACTTGTGCTGTGATACACCAGTAAAATCTTTCATTTGCTGACATATCTTCACAAATAGTTGCAAAAAATGCACAAAAATATGTTTCTTTAATATTTTCGATTAAAAAAATTAATAAATCAAAATCAAATAAATAATAGTTTTTTACTTGAGCAACAAAGGAACAAAATCACCAATTATGGAAACTTTTTCCATATTAAAGAACTAGTAATAAAGTGCATTTAAAGCTCCCTATAGAATACAAATATATTAGTCGCGACTAGGACTAATGGTACTAGTAACTTTTCAAACACATTCAATGCTAATTTGAGCATTAAGATAGTTTAGGAAAGTTTATAGTTGAGAACTAGTGCTGGTGATTTTTGTACTAGTTAGGTATTAGTTTAATCTCCGACAGGGTAGCAATAGCTTTTGTTCATAAACAAAAAATGTGTTCTCTTTATTTGTGATAGTAAGAATGTTACAGTCAGTCGTATCACGCCCAAAGTACTGAATCGACTTAAATCAATTGGTATTATGCACGTCTGTACAGAAAAAGCTATAAACCCATATATATTTTCCAAAATCGGTGCAGCAGAACGGGTGGAAATGGAAAACAAAAAAATGTGCTAGCCTATTAATTATATAGATGATATTATATAAGTGTATTATAATTTACATACATACATATATATATATATATATATATATATATATATATATATATTATGAAGTATTAAATTTGTTTTGTATAGTTAATTTCATTAGGCAAGTAAAAACAAGTTAACTTCCTTACAATTTGTATAATTATGGTTTCTTTGATGACCAAATCAGTTTAAATATTATCGAATTGTGGCATTTTTCATATGGTATGTGTGCAGTAACAAACAATATTAGATATTTATCAAAAAAATAATAATAATAAAATTGTGTTAAATTAAAGGATTTTAATACCAATATGATAGTGGTTTTCCATAACAAAACAATAAGTAAATGCTCGGTTTTGAAATATGTCTGGAACATGTAGTTGATTAATCTTTTTTATCAAAACTTTTTTAAATTTAAGTTTTAGTTTAATTTCAGGGATGATCTTGATTAGAATGCAGCATCAAAAGTGACTGATGATGAAAATTCGAAGACATTAACGAAAGACAAATAAAACAAAATGTTTTTAATTAAACTACAGACAGACTTCAATTGAAGAGTTGGTACAGCGTACAACTTACCTAAACTACTGTCTCTATTCGTTGAATCGTATCGGCTACCATCACCAGAGATCTGAGATGATGCGGCAGCTCGTGCCAAAACCGGCTTAACCTGCCGTAGGGCTTGTTCTTCTGGATAGCGTGGCGTTTGAAATTTGGTTGGCTTTGATTGTAGTGATGCCGGGCCTGAGTGTTGTTGCATCAGGGTACGATGCCTAAGTGGTGGTGGGGATATTGACTTAGATAAGACAGAATGAGGTAATTTATTCGGTGAGTAATCACTGCCAGATTCGCCCTGTTTATAAAAGTTAAGATATGATTATTATCACAAAATAGACAATTCAAACACAACGACTTACCATAACGGTACCATTGTCTGAAACACCAGAACCAGACATATTGTCTGCTAGAAGACGTTCACTTTCAGGATCTGCCAGTACACGTGATACATCCGATTTGTTTTTTAATATCGATTTGGAACGTCGATGATGTTCCAAATTTGGTGATGCATCTATTGAGTCTATCGATGAGGAATGTTTACTTTCAAATTTGGCTAGATAAAATGAAACAATCAAGCAAACACCAACAATAAATGTTTTTTTATACACTCATATCGAACCTTTAATGAACATAAAAAACAAACAAAATAATAAGTTTAAAAACAGATAGGAAAGTTATTCAGCAATAATTTTTCGACAGTTAATCTAAAATGATGATTTCTGCAAATAGGCCTACACTTGTGGACAAGCAATTAAGTCAATTAAGTGCTTGACAGTATTTTTGTCGTATTTTAGAGTGCTACGGGACGTCGGACATAGGGTCCGAGTTATTTCCGAAGACATTAGACTTTGACTCATAACTCCAATTAAGAGTTTCAATACTTTGTATCCCTACTGAGGTAGGTATTCGCAAACCGCAAGCGTTGAACCATGAAGATTATTTTCTGTAACACGTCTTCTTACGGTCTGTGCTAATATTTTAGCATTGTGTTCTGCTTCCATATCCTATCTGCGTAGATGTGAGAAAAGGATCAGCGTTACTCATTCTGATTATAATCTTATCTTCGGCTTGGGACTTTTCGAGCTGTCCATTTCTTTTTAAATTATAAAAATTGTTAGATTTTTTGTAATATTTTATAGCGTTAAAAACCTTTCCCCGAGATATAGTCAATGCAGTTACCACCTTAGCAACTGATCTAAGATTTTGGAAGCAGTTACAAATGATCTCTCTTTTAGGGGGAGTAAAGCTATTATTCTTACCCACAACTGAATAATGTCTAGTTTATTTACTGTAAAAGTTGACCTGAACATTTTTATATAAATATTACAATTTTTTGGTTACTAAAAATTTTATTCAAATATGTACTAGTTTTAATATAAACAACTTAATTATTTGTCCTCTTATCTTTTTATTTACAAGAACAAATGACAGATTATTAACAAAGTTTCGCATTGAAATGTTTTTAGAAATCTATAAAGGTACTACATAATTATAAAAATTTTAAATTACAGAAAACTAACCGTTATGTTTAACTTCAGAAAAAAAAAATCATTATTAACTTAATCCTTAATTCCTTGTCCACAACTGACACACTTAACTCTCTTTACTGGGTTAGCTCCAACTAAACTGGTTTTTTACTTCACGAGTTTACTCCCTATAAACTCTTTTCACACAGAGTTCAAGCCAACAAACTGTTTTCGTGCCTTCTGTTTATTTTTAGTAATGTAACAAACGGCAGGTGTGCCCAACCTTAATTTCGGAGAAACAAGGCCGGATTGATCTTTGACAATGCAAAGGTACACAAAACTCTAGATGTGAAAGATAAAGTCGCAGAGTCCGGGCATAACTTAATTTTCCTTACACCATACATACAATGGTAAAGTCAATAGAAAGTGTTTTTAAAAACCAAACTTTGTAGACGAAATTTACTAGCTGATCCAGAGTGTAATATAGAATCACTAACAACTTCTGACTGTAACAATTATTATCTTGATATGACTTGTTATATTTTTATAAATATGTAGTACCGTTATAGATTTCTAAAAACATTTCAATGTGAAAAATGTGTTCAATGTGTCGAATAATCGTTAATTTGAGAGTAAAAACATATATATTTAACCACATGCATACATAGATATATACATATATATATATATATATATATATATATATATATATGTATATATATATATATATTTTTTATTCATTTCGTTTCTATTCAATACAGGTGAATAACTATGAAAAGAGAACTATCAACACTCGATAGTTAAGAGACAACTATAATGAAGTTGGTGTGTTCACTTATACAAGACTCACATATGTGAAACAGAACATGGCTTGAACAAATATTGATGAAGTTCATGCCAAAACAATATGCTTTTAAAGATCAGTGTTTCCAGATGAAGGAAAAAGGAAAATCATTTAAGAAATACTTAAAACAAACACAATGATTACCTAATTTTACCAAATTGGCAACATTGCTATTGTGTATTTAGAAAACGTGAGCTGAGAGCAAGAAAAACGAAATAAAAATCGTTTCAATGAATCTCTTTGTGTTAACGAAGTGAATAGTGATGCCAACATAGCTATTAGGTGGCTATATTTACTCCTGACTCGTATTTTTTTCCGACCGTGCTCTTTTCAAACGTTTGGCACTTTTCACATCTTTTAGTAATTACTCCCGTTTTTACTTTCTAGTTTTTTCTTTTGTTCATTTATATATGTGTACAAACTTTTTACAACAATGTTTTTTGTAAATGAGATACAATTTTTTTCAACTATGTACATACGTATATAGAATTTAACCACATACATACTGTTACGTTTTATAAATAAATAAAATGTAAACCACTTTTTTGTTGTCTTAGAGTTTTATTTTCTCATTTTTTCTCTATACAAGCAACTTAAGATTCGTTTATACAACACTTTTTATTTACGCCTAAACTCGACTTTACTTCGTGACAGCCAAACGATAACTAACTCTTACCAAACGCAATGCCCCATTTTTTATAGCATTTCATTATCAATTTCGAATTTTCGTGTAGTTTCTACAAATTTAAATTTATCTACGGAGAATTCAAATGGTGTAAAATTATAATACACAACAAGGAATCGAACTGTCAACACCGTTGGTGGTGTATTGTAGTGCAACTTGTAGCATTTTTATTTTCGTAACTATACATAGTTCTGACAAAGCACTTTTCAGCGCAGAAAAAGTTTCAAAAAATAAAACACCTTTTGATTAAAAAGTATTTTTCAAAACACAGGACAATTCTTAAAAAAAAATGAATAAATGGAGAACAGAAAAGCTTGGGAATTGAACCCTGAGTTTACAAAATGGATTAAACCAACAAAAGATCAGCAAATACTACAATTCAATACTGAAAGCTAAACATTTTCATTTAGTACGCGATTCGGGGTCTCAAAAACATAGGAAATGTATGGCTCTATGTAACGATGTTGTACTATCCCAACCAAATATATCGTTTCCACCAGATGTTCCGAGAGAAACGCAAATTGCACACGCAAATCTTGCGCAAAAAGAGAGACACACTCAAAATTATAAATACACTGAAGTTAAAATGCTGTAAAGAAATAGGTATTCATACAAAATATAAACATGCATACATATACATAGCTTATTAGCAACACCTCTCGGTGTACAAAGCACAATTTTTGCTCTCTTCAAAATCTCTTTGAAATTCAGAAAACATGCGCTACACCCCTCTTCGTTGATGACTAACAAGCAACTGAAGTAAGTTTGTTTCTCACACACATGTTTTTTGTTGTAATTATGGTTGCTGTTTGGAATAATAAAAACAAAGCGTATGAATTTTTTTTTAATTCACGATTTTTTTAGCAATTTTTAAGGAATTATTAAAGCAATATCAATAGATACTGTATGATATTTAAATTGAAAAGCTATGTAATAAAGGTTAGCGATGCAGTCGATTTTAGCACATTTTAGGAAAATATTTGGAAGGATTTCTATTTTTTTTAACAACCCTGGTTATAATATTTACGAAGAGAATAAAAAAACAGGTGAAAAACTTCGTAATCTGAACAATATGGATGAGCGTCGCTGCTTTATATACCGCAGTTCATACACAATTTTTGGAATCACCTTAGCGAAATTTGTCGTAAAACATTTGCAGATAGCAAGGCAGGTAATTTAACGCTGAATCGTACAAAGTCTACCGATATTATAAATAATATATTAGCTCCCTACTTTATTAACGAGCTTCTTGAGAACTCGAGAATGCCATATTTCAGTTTAATATTTGAGGAAGGTACTACATATTAGTAAAATATAATACTACTTCTTATGTAGAGAAATTATTGGGTATTGTTGTACGTTACTTTCTTAGGTTAGTTTGTTACAACTTTCTTAGGTTTGATCGATTTAAGCGGCGGCAATGCTGAGACTTTACTTTCAGGGCTTGATCGGCTCATAAATCTGTTTAATTTGGAAATGAAAAACTTTAAGGCATTGGAACAGACAACGCTGCTGTTATGACAGGAGTGCATAACGGATTATATGCAAAAATTAAGGCAAAGCAAAATATAAGAAATGTATTTTTGATCAGATGCGTGTACCATTCATTCCAGTTAGTTGTTTGCGCTGCAACAGCGAAAAGTTTCTCACCTAATAAGTATACATTTTTTAGATTTTTCATAAGACAGAAACCTATGTTAGGATATTTAAATTAATAAATAATGACAATGAAAAGGAAATAAATTTCCTTAGCGGTTCCTACAAAATGGCTTTCAATAGAGAAAGCCATAAAAACCATTTTATCAATGTAACTTGAGCTTAGAACTCATTTCAGGACATATCGTCAACCATATATGTCCTTCGAAACGTCTTTATTAAAAACTATGTATAATGATTCCAAAAACTTTTATATATAACTTTTTAAAGTTCCGTTCTATCTGAAGTGTAGAAAGTAAATTTAGCGTTTGACGCCATTTTGCTGATCATGCAAAGCTATTTACTGATATATTTCAGTTATTACAAAGCCTAACAAATAAAATCGTTATACCAACAGATGACTTCGATTATATATCTGGAGAACTTGAATCTATAATAAATAATCACTGTTACCTAGGGTATAGATTTAAGAAGGCTTGCAATGATTCTCATATAACAGAATCAAATAAATATATTTTTAAACAGAGTTAATTACAGTTCGTAAAAATGTTTTTTTTATGCAATCCAGAAAATATAGATTTAAGAAGGCTTGCAATGATTCTCATATAACTGAATCAAATAAATATATTTTTAAACAGAGTTAATTACAGTTCGTAAAAATGTTTTTTTTATGCAATCCAGAAAATACCTTAAGTGTAATAAAAAAATTTGAACATGATGTTAAAAAAATTGAAGAACTAGAAAATTCTTTGAAAAATTTAAAGTTATATCAGTGGAAAAATTTAGATAGAACCGACCAATTTTGGATCGAGGTGCATCATTTCAAGAATTCGGTGAATGAGAATCCTGTTCAAAAGTTGTCATTGTTTGCCTTAAAATTGTTATCATATCCATACTCCTATGAATTTTTTTTAGATTAAAATTAGAATACTGTTAACAGTTTAATCCATATACATAAAATATAGCTTACAAAAGAGCAGCGCATGCTGTTTAAGTTTTGATATGTCAGCAAGCGGGTTTTTAAAAATAAATTCAATTGAAGCATATAAAAAGTCAAAATATAGAAAAACAAACATATGGACAGAAGAAGAAGAAGGAAATTTAACACTTTTTTAAAATTATTGTTCACATTTTTAATTCTATTTATTGAAATGTTACATATTGTGTGTAAATATTGATATACAATTTTCAAGTAATAATTTTATTAGGCATTAATATGTAAATTAAATTGTTTTATTATAAATGACCTTGAAGTAGAAAAATGAATAATAAATGGACTTAAAACAGAACAATCTTTGATTTTTAAATTTAGCGCTTTCTAGCTCTTCTTGACTGCTCGGTCGGCACGTTTTGTCATTGAATTGTTGACATATCTGGAAGTGAAACAAAATATTCTCACTTACGAATTTTTTGTAACCAAATTTCAATAAAAAAGTAACCAAAATTTTAAATCATAATTTTAATACAAAAAACATTTTAGGAATTTATAGCAGCATTGACTGAATATAGACTGATGAAAAAGCTTGGTATTACAATTGATGAGGCATATTCTCATATTTGTTCTAAACATTTAAACTATATATTAAAAACCTCGCACAATATAAAATATCGTTCCGTCATATGTCCAGTTATGATGAGGTTTTAAAATTTATTGTGGATAATTTTAGCTCAATAGCCTTTATTAATATGTGTATATCTTACTGAATCGCTAAATACACAGAGCACATAATAGCATTGAAGTGAAATATGTGTGATATTTATTCTCACTTAGCCACTGAACGAATATGTTCCGCCGATCTCAACGTGCAAGAGATTATTTATGCAGTTCAGAAGTATTGATTTGTCATCAAAAAGGAAGACCAGGTTCGGAGGCGATGAATTGAGGGCATTACTCTATAAAGATTATTTTCAAACTCAAAATCTACTCAAGATGGAAAAATTGTAGCGGCAACACTCGGCCAAATGTTTCAGTATCAGTTGAGACTATTTAGAAAATAGTATAAGCCGCCTTATAATCCAAACCTTGCCCGACAGACGACCATTTGTTTCGATCGGATTACCTGGGTAATAAACGTCAAAAAATCATTATCTTTATTTTTTGCTTCGAGAAAAAAGTAACCAAAATGGAAAAAAAAGTACACATCTACACTTTAAAAAAAAAAAAAAATTTTGGTTACAAATAAACAAAACGACAACACTACTTATGGTATGTATCATGGTGAAATCAAATAAGGTGAAATTGTCTGTACAACTAATTTTTGTACAAAAACAACAGCCAATATTTTGTACATTATATTGTAGATGTCAAAAAATGTCCATATAAAAAAACCTAAACAAAAGTTGTATACAGTTAAGATTTGTAAATTAGAAATAATTAATTTTGTTGAAAATTTTAATTTTTAAATATTTTGTTTTTTGGACGTTTTTTAATTGTAGACATTAAATATTTAGACATATTTATAATATATTATTAATCTTTCTGTCCATCAAAACATCCTAGTCGAGAAATGAGGTACGAATAAATGAAGGAAAATGCCATATGCTTACACTTTCCCATGTTAAGATAAACAAAATTAATTTTACATCAAAAACAAACAATCGATCCTGATCATCAATAAAAGAACGAAATAACTGAACGTCATCAGAATACATAAGAATGACACAATCACAAATAATATCAGGTAGATCATTAGGAAATAACAAAAATAGAAGAGGCCCAAATGATTTTCTTGTGGAACAGCGTATGAACCAAAAACAGTCTTAATAAAAACCAGAACAGAACCCAATCTAGCGATGTAGCCTATGTCGAATACAAACCCAAATTTATGAAGCAAAAGCACACGATCGATTCGATGCCTTACTGAAGTCAGAATAAATGACAACTGTCTGAACCCCAGCAACAAAACCTATACATTTCCATACTTATAAGCAAAGAAGGATGATGAATATACGCAGCAACAGATATGGGGTCAATACGAAACAATGAGGATATGCTAGGGTTATCCACGAATATAAGATTCAAAATCCTACCAATCAAATTCACTACGTGATTCACCTGAAAAAGGCCAAGATCGGACAACCAACAAAATTCCCCCGTAGATAGGACCGATGAAGATGGTGTTAGCGAATTAACTTTATTTGAGGAGGTCCAAAAGATATAGGCAAATTAAAGTCGCCAATTATAACAATAGACCCGTCCTGCCATATTTGATCCCTGATTCTAGAAATTATATCAAAAGAAGTCATGTACACACGGAGATCAGAGTTAAGAGGAACATATGAAGAGATATTGTAAAGAACCTTCATTTTTTACGCAAACAAATTTGATATCATCAGAACAACGAAGATTGATCAACACAGATGAATACTTAGCACAGAGTTAAAAACATGAACATTCAACCAAATTTCCGAAAAAGCTATTACTTTTAAGTCAAAACTCTTATCATATAGCACAGATAGCCAATGACATAACTTTACCTTAATTTAGAAAGGACGTAACTAACTAAAAACTTAAACGTGTCATAAAAGTGGACCTGCTTCTGGGCTTAACTTTATGTGTTGTGCTAACAACCATATAAAACAACTCATGCCAATAATAAAATAACAAAAAATCTTTAAAACGTGGTCAAAAATACATATATATCGTTCACGAGAGATCATTTTCTTCTATTTTTAAGCCATTATTTGGCGATTCTATTAATTAGTATTTTTATTTAAAAATTTTTATTTGAAATGATCTGTCTTTATTTCAATTTACAATTTTTCCAATAAAGAATGATTAAACACTTACTTTAACTTCATTCAAAAAAATAAATAAATAAATAAATAAAATAAAATAAAACAGTACAAAACTTAGGGTTGATGGAATAATAATATATAATACAAATTTACACTATAAAATACTTTTTAAAGTACAACAACATTTTTTATACCTTTGGGACCAACATTTTGTATACCAAACAGGTGCTGATTAATTAATTTTGTAGCAGTGGCTAGACTTTTACCGGGAATAAACGATGATCTTTTCTTTTTACCCGTACTGCTTGCTGGACTACTTTCGCTACCACGATTTTCATGCGACAATTTTGAGTCTTCAAAACGAGCGCGAGATTTTGTGGACTGAGCCACTGGGCTAACGGAATAAGGCGGCAAAGAAACGGTAAAACTTTGCTGGAAACGTGTTTTTCTATGTTTTGGCACTGGATTCTCGTTAAGGCTTATATGACTGCCGCGATCATGAGCATCGAATGCACTCTGAAAAACATCATCCATGGGACTTAAACCGCCAGCTGCCAAATTGCGCAGAGGTGTATCGCCAGACGCACTCTTTTTAACATGAGAACGTATTTGCCCAGATGATGGCGTCGGCGGTAGACCGACCATATAACCAGTTGTAGTATTACCGGCCGAATCTTTTTCTAGCGGATTTATATACAAGTTGTCCATGTCAATGTCTAAGGCACATACCTCGTCGTTAAAGTCGGATGTCAGATCGCCTTGAGACAAAAATGGGTGGGTTTGACAACTGGCATACGTGTCTGAACTGTCAACGCTCGCCAAATCGGCATTGTTGTTATTAAAATTTAAATTATTCAAATTATTGTTGCTGTAATTGTTCCCCAATGTTGGTAGTACACCTTGTTGGCTTGTGCTTATTGACAGCGGATGGCAAGTTCCCAGAGATGTTGTATTGAAGTTATTGTTGTAATTGTGATTAAAATTGTTGACTGTGGTACTAATACTACTGCTGGTTATGTATGGTGGATATCTCAGTGGTGTATCTAATGGCAGCGCTATTGTAGTCGATGTTGTAGTTCCGTACGACGACGATGTCGATGAAGATTGTGAAATTGGCGCAACGCCAGTGGCAGTGTGTGGCAGAGGAGAACGTAAAATACCTCCGCTGCGAGCAGAATATAACATATCAGTTTGTGCTGTACCCGTTGTAGAGGGGAATAAGACTCCGAACTGTTGGCTGGCCATATAGTGTGTAGTTGGTATATATGTGGTGTTGGACGGTAATGATGCCGTTGTTGGCGTTACATCTGTCGATAGGCCATATGGAAGGGATTGTTGTATATTACGGTTAGCAGATTGCCGCATTTCATAGCAAATCGGTTTATGGAAATCCGATGTTGGAAGTGATACAACACCCTCGGCATCTGTGAACTCTTTAAAGTCCTGCAAACAAAAATATATATAAAAACAAATTAGCATTATTTTTTTAAAACCATTTCTTAATTTTAGTAATAAGTCATATTCAAAACATTTGCAAATACTTTTGACCCAATAGAAATTTTTTGGTTATTCAAATATATATGTACATAAATATGTAAAGGTTGGCCCAACTATAATGTACGATGTTAATTGTGAGTCACACCTTATCATCAAGTTTTTTTTCCAACTTAATTTGACGTCTTTTTGTTTCAGTGTTTGACAAATTCAACCATGGAGAGGCGCGCAATTAAGTAGCGCGTTCAGATTGTTCTAGCCTTTTACGAAAACAGGCGTTCAATTCAAAATGCATTTCGTGCACTGCGTGATTTTTTTGGTCAACATAATCGACTAAATGTGTCTACAATCGGGATAATTGTGCTCAAATTTCAGCAAACTGGATCTGTAGAAAATGTGGAAATACCTGTACATGCCTGCACTTCGTTCTGTGAAAAACATTGCTGTTGTTCGAGATAGTGTTGCAGAAGAGCCATCAAGCAGTTACCGTGAATGGTGTTTGCTATCGCAGGATTATAACGGACTTCTTGTGACTAGAAATTGAGTATATGGACCTGGACGATTTGTGGTTTCAAGAGAATTGTGCCACATGCCACACAGCCAACGAAACAAAGACTCTTGTGCCAGATTTTCAATGGCCGTATTATCTCATTCTGTGGCCATGTTAATAGGCCGCCAGGGTCATGTGATTTGACACCGTTGGAGTTTTTTCTTTGGTGATATTTAAAAGAAAAAGTGTACGTCAATAAGCCAAGAACAATTCAAGAGCTAATGGATGAGAGAATTCGGCACATTAACGACAATGAACCTCAATTATATCTCACAGTCATTGAAATTATGACCTGACGGATAGAATATGCCACCGAAACCGAGGTGAGCATTTGGCCTATAGTTTTTTTCACATATAGTTGTCATAGATCCTTCTATCACAATAAAAAATATTAAAGTAATTCTCTGAAAACTTTTTATTTTATTTTCAATTGATATCGTTCATATTGGTTGGATCAATCTTTATATATTACAATTATTGATTTTTAATTAAACATACTTAAGAACTGTGTTAGTATTTTTTCGTTATTTAAAAAAAATAAAATTTAAAAAATTAATAAATATTTAAATCGCTATTTTTACAATTTTTTATTTTCAGATACTATCGAAAATATAATACAAATGTATAATCGTCTTTATAAAAAAAAATACTTTCATTCAACATTCAATTTCTATTTGTAATTTTATTCCTTTTTTGAAGAATTTAATTCTTAATTAATTAAAAAAAGAACATTTTAGTTAAAAGTTAGGACTTAGTTTAGTTTTGTAAATTATTAGTACATCAACACCCAAACATTAAAGATAAAGCTTAACCAGTAACCACTGATTAGTTTTAAAGTTAAATTTTCATAAACTTACCTTAATGAAAATAAAATTAATCCTTGTATGAAATGCAAACGACACATACTAAATTAATTAAAACATTACTAATGTCGTACTCATATACATACATATACTACCTGGATCAAAAAGTTTCCGATATAACCCCCGTGTGGCAGTCCCATCGTTCCAATTATTTGTTTTTGTTGTTGTTAGGTTGGCACATCTCTTGTTGATATTCACTCTAAATCTTAGCGTCATAACTTCACATTTGCAAAAGCTACGTAGCCCAAGAGTACATCTGTCTCTATGTGTTTTGGCGATTTCTTACAATTAGAAACGGCTGCTGAAACGCGTTCTACGTAATAGTGTTTAAACTCACTTGTGCAGAAAATAGTCATAGGGGGCCAAATCAGGTGAATTTGGTGGCTGTTGGATGTTATTTGTTTCATTTTTCGACAAAAATTTTCGAATAATGACGGTGTGATATCATTGTGCAAAATCACGAGTTTTCTGTCTACAATTCTGGTCTCTTTCGGCGAATTGCTTCACGAAAACGTCTCATAACGCCAAAAAAAATACTTTTTGTTTGCTGTCTGGCCTTTTGGCCATGAAATTCGTGAGCATTGCCTTCTTTCATGACTGAAAACGAAATGGTTTTTTTGGTTTAGTCTAATTTGGTGAACGCCATTCACTTGCCTGATGTCTGTATTGCGTGTCGTACTCATAAACACACGTCTCGTCTCCAATAATGATCTTTTTGATGAATGTGGGATCGGATTCAGCCTCGCAAATCATGTCATTTGCGACCTCAACACGGTCAAAATTGTAAAAAATCGCCAACAGACATAGGGATAGATGTACTCTTGACTACGTAGATTTTGAAAATGTTAAGGTGTGGTGCTAAGATTTAGCAGGAATATCAACAACATATGCACCAAATTAACATAAAAAAAAAAATCAAATCGAAACGATGGGACTGTAACACTGGGTTATTTCGGAAACTTTTTGATCAAGGTAATATATTACAAATATCCCTGTAAGTTCATTGGTTGATTCGTCATACACGCGTTAATGACGAATTTGTAACACAGATAGTTCCAGCTAACTTAAAGTGCAATCGGTTATGTTTTGTTTCACAATTGATCTTGGGAGGAGTTAAAATCGGGGGAAAACAAGCCAAATAAGCCATATGGGTAGATATACTTTTTGTTCCAATTTCTTTATATGTAATTCAAATTGAGAAATAATTTTGTTTACGAGCCAAACATGCGTAAACGACTAAGCTGATTTTGGTAAAATTTGGAACAGATACATATATAGGTCCAAATTAAGCACTCATCCCAGGCACTTCCTCATCATCAAATTTTAAACTATCAACGTTAATGCCGCGCTACTGAAATTCCTCTTACAACCATATTTGCAGTTCGATCCTGTTTCCAGTTGTTGGTAGCGCCAATTTTGTCAACTCATATTTTAGCCGTTCGACATTAAGTTCTTGGAATTTCATTTTCGTCTTCTTTTATTTGGTTTTTAAGTGTAAAAAAGGATTTGTGACTTGTGGCAGTACCAAACAAGCTCAGTAGGGTTGCCAATTTACCACGAATAGACTAACAAACGAACAACGTTTGCAAATAATTGAATTTTGTTATCAAAATTCGTGCTGTGTAAGAAATGTGTTTCGTAAATAAAGTCAATTTTATAGATGGAGCTCGTAATTGTCTCAATGGGTACGTCAAAAAACAAAATTGAGGATTAGGTATGTAGAACAGCGAGTTTAAGAGCTGCCAATGAACTCTAAAAGATACAATGTTTAGTGCGATTTGTAGGCTATGAATGAAATGATGAATTTTTTACCGATTTTGTGCTCAAAATGAAAGAATAGAGGCTTGGTTGACATGACGATGCCACGTGCCACACGACACGCGATACAATTAACCTATTGGGAGGTCTATTGTCCGCAAAGTTAAAGATAAGTTAAATCACTTCTATGCAGGGGTATAGACTAATTTTTGTGAGGATAAGTTAAATCACTTCAATACAGGGGTAAGCTAGCTACAATTCCAGCCCTGGAAGATAACATTACAGCTGCCATTGTTGAGCCACCGTCCAAAATGCTTTAAAAAGTGTGCCAAAATGGATGGAAAACATACAGCGTAGTCGAGGGCAACACTTACATGAAAAAAGTAAATGGCATTTCTAACACCTTAATCACAAATTTTTGAGATAAAATAAATTAGAAAATAGTTAAATTTTAAAATAGCTTATTACAAAACTTTGTGCAAGAAAATTTTTAAGAAAATCTTGATAAAAAAATCTGTGAGTCCTAATAGACAATGTCATCAAAAATCATTTTGTTTTATTCGCTCAGCATGTAGTGGATCATAATAAGGGTTGTCATATCTGGCGTTTTCTATCCAAACATATTTGGCATCATAAATTTCAGTTTGGCGATATGGTGACTTTTTTAAGCTAATTGACGATTTTGTTGGTTACTTGAAAATACAAAAAATTAAAATTATTATTTTTTATCATCTTTTCTTTTGTAAGTACTGAATTAGCCTTTTACTTTTATTGTAATGTTATTAGCACATGTTGCACGTATTTTGTATCTTCTCAAAATATGTAAATTACATACATATAATTCCTATACAATGTTATCGAAAAAAGAAGACAGTGACAAATTTTTCGTCGATAAAGTGTTTATCGTTATAGATGTATAACAAAACCGAAACTAGATATCTATATCCAAAATGTATGTATTAATTCCCATAACATTCCATGAGGAAACACGGTGACTTCTCTCAGTCAATGAGCTGCACTGGATTCTATTTTTAGACTCATTGAAAGGGACCTACAGCTTAACATCGACTCCGAACGGTAAATACATTACAGAAGTTTTCAATAGTAGTAATACAACTAGTCACTAGCTAATGTTATGAGGTGATACCGCTGTTGAAAGAACTTTTTCTTTATTGCGATTGCCTGGCATAGTATTGAACTGATGACCTTCTTGTTGGTAGGCGGGTGTCTTACCTAACATACCACAGCGGCACACTAAATGTCTTTACCTTATGTGTATTTTATATTAAACATTAAATTTTGTATAGCCTTTCAGTAAGCTATAAACTATTTTATAGCTGTACAATGTAAACTTTTGTTAAGACTAATAATTTTTACTTTTAAATAAAAAAAA
>JAKWBJ010000170.1:932500-1065000 GCA_023159175.1 Wohlfahrtia magnifica | reverse complement strand
TTATAGATCGGCCAATCAAATTATTCCATTACAAAAATTTTAATCCAATATACATATATTTGGCATTCAGTATGTATATACATACTATGCATATGTAATGTTTCCTTTGAAAGCTTCTACTGAAAAAATACTTTTTTGGTTTAATTATATATGTATGTAACATAATATGGCTTAAAATCGTCAATATGTACTGGTATGTAGTTCTAGATCCTTACTCAATTTCTTACATGTGCATTTAATGGATCATTAACTGAATTCTTTTCAAATGACATAAGTATGTATGTATATAAAAACAATATATGTATTTTAGTCGCAGAATTATTAAAGCTACATAGGTAGGATGAGTTCCAAAACGTCATTTGCAAAGCAACCGAACAATGCCAAGTTATTCATTCCTAAATGTATTGTAAAAGTTTTAACTGCGCAAACAAAAGCAACCTGTGCAGTATAAATTTTGTAGATGCTTTTTGTTTACAATTTGAATAGACATTCGAATAGAAACAGCAATTGCTTACAAAATAAGGATTAATTTGCCTCTAAGAAAAGGAAAAAGGATTGTTTTATGGGAAAGGTGATGACTGCAGCAGAGTTCTAAATGTAAAACTATGCAGAAGTATTTTTTTTTTTTGCAAAGCAACAAATAATGTAGTTTACTTTGTATCGATACAGTAGTAAAACCGTATCACTATAAAGTGTTTTCACGTTTTGGAATTCAGCCATATATTTAAAAAAATGGTATTTTTTATATTTTCCCAAAACAAATAACACTGGTCTACAAAAAAACAAAAAATTGTTTGGCCTATAAATAAAACTATATGGAATACAATAATTTTGCTGCGCTGAATTCAAAACAGTTTTCAGTTTTTTCCATCGGGCTCAAATTGTTTATTATGGGCGTGGCAAATTTTTCTTCCAAAATATTGTAATGTTAATATATTTCATCATAACTTGAAAACGACTTGACCGATTTTGATGCAAGTACCAGCATATGTTTAGGAACTATAAGTGACCTGAATAAATTTTATTTTTGTATTTTCAACAGTTTTGGACTTAGTTTCGAAAAAAAAAAATTCGCGTAAAATTAGAGCAATTTTTTTTAATAATAATGGTTCTGTACGGAAAACGTATCGCGCACTACGTCCATTTTATCGTCGGCAAAATCGTCCATCGGAGCAGTTAATTAGATTAACCATGGTACGTTTTCGCACTACATTTACTCTTATTGATAACTCGCATCCCCAGAGACGCTGTACGGTGCGTACAGAAGAAGCTATTGCTGCTGTAGAGCGTAGCATTGAGGAAGACCCGAATGAGTCCACCCGACATTGAGCACAGGAATTGGATGTGTGTCCATCCACTTTATGTAAGATTTTGCGGAAGGATCTTGGTTTGCCTGCTTACAAAATCCAACTCGTGCAAGAATTGAAGCCAAACTATCATTTGCCACCTAATTTCACGTTTTGGATCTGTGAATTGGCCTCCAAGATCTTGTGATTTAACACCGCTAGACTACTTTCTGTGGGGCTATGTAAAGTCATTGGTCTATGCGGTAAAGCCACAAACCCTTGACCATTTGGAAGACAACATTCGCCGTGTTATTGCCGATATACGGCCACAAATGTTGGAAAAAGTCATCGAAAATTGGACGTCCAGGTTGGACTACATCCGCGCCAGCCGTGGCAGTCATATGCCAGAAATTATATTTAAAATGTAATGCCACAAGATTATCTTTCGAACTAATAAAATTCATGTCAATCGAATAATCCATCGTTGTTTTATTGCAAACATTATTGTTTCGAAGAACTGGTCGTTGGGCAGATTATATGTTCGGATATATGATTTTAAACTTGTGTTTTCGCGAAAATCCACGCGTAGCGGTCATGCAGAAATAACAATCATGTTCGTGATTTTGTGGTTCATTCCATAATATTGGCATGATCTTACTATTACGGCCGGTCCAACTTCTTAAAACTCTTGAACAAGTAGTACAACATATTTCTGGCAGCCAGTAGTTGTCTCTTTTATCGATAGGAAATCCAAAGTTATGTATGGCGTTGTGATTTTAAAGTTAATTTCCGACAGATGTAGCTAAACAAATCTGGAGAATTTTTGCAAGTCCAAGCTTTTGACATACTGTAATGTAAAACAAAAATCCATTATAAATAAGCTAACTCTATGTATAAGTTTGTAAAACACTTACCAAAATACAAAAATGAAAAAAATAGTCCTTAGAGTACCTTTCAATATTAACGTTTGGTTTTGATGAAATTAAATATCGGTCAGGATTTGTTTCTTCGGTTTAATTGTTTAATGATAAAAAAATTGGATCTTTCTTAAAAGTACATTTTGTACTGGATTTTTTACTACAATAATAAAAAACTCTTATTCTGAAAATATTTTTTACCTACCATAACCATACCTTCGCCAAAGGTAGTCATCTTGTCGTGATGCGAAGTCTTACGTGTAAGAACCTATGAGACTAAGCTGGCAGGGCCTCCCATATCAGAGTGGCTCATGGCGAGCACTATACTAAGAACTACCCCCTCTTTCCGATAGCCTCTGTTCGTTTTCCACTATGGGGCGGCTATCAGACGTTACCTTCTTGAAGACCTTTCCACAATCTTTGGTCAAGGTTGGGCATCTAATAGGTTCTGTCCGTTGAATCCTCGGATTCCTCTGTCCATCATCGAATTGTCCGAAATTAACCAGTGTCTGTTTTCATATTGGGCGGCTTGGTGCTCTGTCTGCTCCCAGGGGGAGCTATCTATAACAATGCTGCCTTGGTCCACGCCAGCAAAGGACTGGCAAAACCCCCTGCTTCGGGCAGTGCCAACCGTGATCCTCGGGCGGCAGATAACCCAGTCTTCGATTTCTGGATCTGTGCTCTCAGACAAGAAGATCTCTCAAAGGCGCATAACTCCCGCCAGAGGGCTTTCCTGAAGTGACGAGAAGCTTCCAGAATCCCTAACTTCTAAGGAACTTGCTTCCCTCAACTGGGCCAAATCGTATTTGTGCGAACAGTCTAAGCAAACCCGTCTGGCATCAAATGGCGCGCCTAAAGGCCAACGTTAGGAAGAGGAGGAGCAGAGGCAAGTCCAACAGCCCGAGTCTAAACGTCCAAAGCCCCAGACATCAATGGATAAGTCTTATAGTAAGGCGGCGTTAAGCTCATAGCCTGCTAAAACGATTGATCGGTTCTACTTCTAAAGCAGACGATATCCTTTTTGGAAGTCTAGGGAGGGTGCTAGACTCGACGTGGTGTCTTCTGATGAAATCCACTTCGGCCTAGGACCATTGCCAGAATTCCCTACTAGCCATCCGACAAGAAGGAAATCCTGAAGCTTATACATTGTGGAAACCCTGACATCCCTTCACAAGATTGGATGTTTGCCGGAGTCAACGGATCGGATGGTTCATCCAGGAGGATAATTCTCCTGCTGAAGAAAGAGTCTCTGTCACCTTTACGGAAGAAAGGTGAAAAGATCTACTATGGATTCGAGTCAATCTTTCTACAGGTCTATCGCGGAGACAGAGAAAAAACTGTTCAAGACCGGTTCCTGCTCTGGAGGATATGTCTTGCGACGAGACCACTAGTTCTTTCGCTCAAGAAGAAACACTCTCGTTTTGATCGAATAGACAAAGTGGTTGACAAGGACGCCCTCTTGGACTGTGAGCAAGACGACGTCAACTTCACAGTTATTCCAAGAAACAACAATGGTGAAGGTAACTCAGGTTAACCTTCATCATTCCAAAGCAGCTTCGACTGCGCTGCTCCTCCGCATGGTTGAGAAAGGAGTGGAACTGGTACTGGTTCAGAAACCCTGGATAGTTGGTGACAGGGTCTGTCGACTATGAGCTATAATCTACTATAAGCTGCTACATTTACGGGGTCAGATAAGATTAGATCGTGCATTGTTGTAAGCAAGAATCTGAATATCTTCATTCTCTCTGATTACAGTGATGAGGCAAGCTTCGTGGCTTGGAAAACGCGGGAATGAGCAATACGCCACTTATTATTGGAGCTGACGCCAATGCACACCATAATGCTTGGGGAAGCTCGGACACAAACACAAGAGGTGAGTCTCTTTTTGATTTTATACTTTGTAGTAGTTTAGATATAATGAATACTGGTTTCGAACAGAAGGGACGTTCTTGATGTGACGTTAGCCAGTATCAGGCACCTAGATTTGGTTAGAGAATGGTCTCTAGAGGATGCTCGTTCCCTGACCATCTGTATATTGTATTCGGCCAGACCACCTGGGACCAGGGTTTTCCAGAACAGGTGGCGGACGGAATGGGTTGATCATCTCAACATCTTGTCCCAAACTCTTGCCGGTCCTCCGAACATTAATGGTTGCCACGGAATCGAGGCTTCTGTTGAGACTTTGATGAAAGCTTTCGATAGGGCAACGGGTGAGGCATGCAGACCAAGGGTTTGTTAAAGTAGGAAGCAACAACCATGGTGGAATTCCGATATGGGCAACACTCGCAGGGAGCGTTGCTGGCTATTTAATGAGGCAATGAGAGGGGACGACTAGTCCACTTATAGATCCTCATGGAATAGATTTAAGAACCAGATTAGAAGCGCAAAACGCATCTCTTGGAGATTCTTTTGCAGCAGTGTAGAAGGACACTCCAGCTGTGGAAAATCTAGGCATCGTCAACAGTGGTCCCTGGTTTCATTCAGAAAGCATGTGGAAGCTAAACCAAAAGCGGACAGGACACTTTGAATGCCTTGCTGGACGTGCACTTTCCGAGTCCCACGTTCCAATCACCGAAAGTGGGCTGGCTCATATGGCATTATGCCTACCAATTTTCAGAATAATAGTGATTTGGTAAAACCTCCCATACAGGACCTCAGACCCATCAGCCTCTGTCTTCTTTTCGACTGAAGACTTTGGAAGGTTGGTCGACTGGCATATTCGTAGACGATAGACCTATTATCTGCGTTTCAACATGCCTACACCAGGGGAAAATCTGTTAAGACTGCGCTTAAATCGCTTGTGGGGTATATTGCATTCATGGATATAGAGGGGGCCTTCAACAATGTGACATCGAATGCGATTAGGTCGGCTATGGTGGCCCTGAATGTTCATTGGTCTGTGATCGGATTCATAGAGTGTCTCCTGACCAACAGGGTCATTGTCTCCACTATGGGATCAGCTACCGTCTACAGGGTGCTGAAAGAGGCACTCCACAGGGGGGGGGATGCTTTCCTCTCTCTTGGGGTCTAAATCCTAGGAAATTGGATTTTGGGCGCAGTGGTTTAGCCCATACTTATATATGGTGTGGTTTTATGGTGGAGGTCTTGAGAAATTCACATATCGCAGAATCTTTGACAAGGTTCTGCGGAGTAGGGAACTGATGATTACAGGTGCGCTCATGACCACTCCTTCGAAAGCCTTGTTTATACTACTGAACTGGCTTCCAGTGAACCTGTTGGCTAGGCTAGGTTGAAAATGGCAGGGGCATAGTCGAACGGAGTCTATGGGCATGCGGCCATCCTTTAGGTATTTGGATACGATCCCCGATGTGATAGATTTACTGTACACCCAAACTCTTCCTGGATAGAATGTTCTCGGTGTGCATCTCACCAGAGCGGGTTCTGCTGAGGTATACATGGATGGATCGAAATCCTCAGAAGGAGTTAGGGGCGGTATCTTTATTCCTGTATACGGAGTGAGATTATCCTTTAAACTGCCGAACCACTGCTGTATATTAAAAGCGGAGGTCTCAACGATAAAGAGGACGGCGGACTGGTTGGTGTATTATGTATTGTATTGGGTATAGTATTGTGATATCCGGATCTGTACGAACAATCAGGCTGCGATCAAGGCGCTCTCCGGTGTCTACTCGACATCGCTACCGGTGTTTGAATGCCGGTCATCTCTGAACGAGTTGGGGGGACATTCAGACCTGAAGATTATCTGGGTAAGGGATTACTCTGACCCTGGCAGACGAACTGCCGAGGGTGGGCCAGTTCTCCTAAGTAATGAGGAGATTGACCACTTAGTTTGGATGCCACTCTCCTCTTGCAGACAACTACGGTGGGATAATGAACCCACGTGTCAAATTCCGGTGCCTGTAATTATTGGGCACTGGGTACCTGGTGGGCGCGTTAGGAGATTGAGTCTATCGTTCAATGATTACTTTAGGGGTTGTCAGGATTAGGAAGAGGAGAAGACTGTCGAGCATTTCTTGTGCCAGGGTCTGGTTGTTTCGGTTCGACCCAGAACGCGGGCATGTAGGTTTTGGATTACAGATATGGGCATTACAGTGGGATCAATATTGGACCCTTGTGAGTTGGCCCGGTGTCTGGCTACCCGTCGTAACTAAGTATACAAAACAAACATTTTTGTCAAAGTTAGGTGCATGCCTTTATGAGTTACTTTCAACATATCTGGCTTTGGCTGCATTTAATTTTGAATAAAATACGCAATAGCCAACCGATTTTCATGATTCATAGCTTATTTTACTCTTAACATTTTAAGCTTTAATTTAAGTGCTTAACATGTACAATTTTCATTTTGAAAAAAATTTTTTGTGAATATTCAATATTAAGTACGAATGTAAGGCGCCACACCCACTTGTCTAATATCGCCTAGTTACTGATAGATGCTGTGTATTGTTCACAACAATGTTTGAACCTAATTTAGAAGCTTGTACTATTGCCGTTCCAAAGATATACAAAAGTTAATGTTTACTTTGTATTGAAAATACCACGCCAACTTGTCCAATTCTGCTCACTTCTTAGCTGATAATTTGTATTAGTCAATGTCATTCAGACTAAATTCGGAAGTTTTTGCTTTAACCTTCTCAAGATAGAAAGAAATCAATACTTAGTTTGTAGGTACCACGCCCGCTTACCCAATGCATATAAATCTATTTGAGACAAATTTAGAGCATCTTTCTGGGTTATTCCGGGAACTTTTTGATCAAAGTGATATTTTATATTTATTAAGTTTTTGGTGGCATGTTTAAAAAGATTGAGTTTTAGAATCTCTACCATCGATTGAAGTTTTTTCATTTACGATTTAAAATTTGGCCCACTCATAAATATAACTATTTCAAAATAGGTGTAAAATGGTGTTGGTAACACATACAAGAGTTACAAATTTTGTTTGTTTTGTTTGTTGTTGTTTCAGATCAGTACAGTTTTGGTTATGAAATTGGTTTTTCATCTCAAAACTAAGAATTTAATTTTAACATGTACATACATGACAATTTGTTTTGTTTTGGAATCAGCTTGTTTTCTTTTACTTTAACGTTCACTTTAACTTTTTTTTTTAAATAAACTGATGTTTAAATTTTGTTTCAAAATCTAATTAGTGTTTCGGAATTTTTTTATAAAAAATTTTTGGTATTAAAAACAGTTATAAAAAAGTTCTATAAAACACGGTAAATCAAGTAAAGTCTTATTATTTAGGTAGTAAGGGTATGCATTTCTATATATTAATAACAGTTTCAAGATTTAATTTAGAAAATTGCATTTACTATGAGCTTTGTGACCGAAAATACTGTAGTTGCGTCAACGCAACGCTGGTCTTTACCTTTAACAAAAAAAAGATTTTCAATTTATTTTGTAATATTTTTGAGTAATATGATGTTATTTATAAGTAGTCATGTTAAGTTAGTGCATATAGTAGTTTACGTATATTACATGATATAAATTGTATATTGTAAAACCCAGCATTACGTTTACGCAATGTGTGCTATGTCGGCCCCTTCCCTATTCGATTTCTTTTACATTTCAACGTAAATCTTATTAGCAAACAGTTAGTGTCATCAATATTCGGTTTTATTAAAGAGATATGTTTAACTGATTCGTCTTAAGCTAAATGTATATCTTTTTCAACATTTTTTTCTTTTCATTAATAGTTTATTTAGACACTTCAAAGTTCACATTTGTATTTAGAAAAAAAGAATAACAATATAACAAAAAAAAAACTAAATTAATTCAGGTGGCATAAAATATTGCGCGTCAATAATATTCGGTTTTCTTTGAAAAGTAACAAATAATACATTAGAAAAATGGTTTTATATAAAATTCAGTATTTTGTTGGATAACCCTTTTGTTTTATAACTTTACTTAGACGGTTTGACATGTTTTTTACTATTTTAGCTGTATAAGCTGCAGGAATACGATCCCATTCTTCTTGAAGCCGCAATTTCAAGTCTTCAATGGCTGTTATTTTGTAGTTGCGGATTCGCCGGTCCAACTCATCCCATATATTCTCAATCGGATTGAGGTCTGGGGATTGTGCAGGTGGATGGAGAACTTTAGGGCAGTTATAGAGCAAACATTCTTGAATTAAACGCGACTTGTGCTTTCGGTCGTTATCTTGGTAGAATTTAAAAGAATCTAAAACGCCCAGCTTATTTGCACTTTCTTTCAAATTTTGACGGAGAATATTCAAATATGACTCCTTATTCATAATTCCACTGATAAAAACTAATTTTCCCGTCCCTTTAGCTCCCATACAACCCCACACCATAACATGTCCATTTCCATGTTTTACGGTTGGTTTTAAATTTTGTGGTTGTAGCTCCTCATTTGGCTTCCGCCACACCATTACACGCCCATCGGATCCAAATACGTTATACTTGCTCTCGTCCGCAAATATAACGTCATCTCACCAAGTTTCAGGCTTCTTAATGTACTCCCTGGCAAAACTCAAACGAGCTTTTCGGTTGCGTAAATTAACCAATGGCTGACGACGTGCTACTCGGCCATGAAAACCTTTTTTTCTTATGGTTCTTCGTATAGTAGATGCAGATATTTTCTTTTTAAACTCATTGAGCACCTCTGTGACTAATTTGGGAGCACTTAAGCGTGGATTAGATTTTATTTTTCGCACAATTGAATTTTCTTCCCGCTCGGTCAATTTTTTTGGCTGACCTGTCTGCTTTATGAAGTGTATTCTTCCTTCATTTTTGTGCCTTCTGACAATGTCCCCAACTGTTTTTGGTTTCATATTCAGAATTTCAGCAATCTCTTTGTACTTTTTACCTTTTTCATAATGGAAAATAACACGTTTTCGCTGTTCTAAAGGAGTGTTTTTTCCTTTGCGCCCCATTTGTATAATTTGCAGTGAAGTAGAATTTTGGACAGACAAGAAAGGAGGTGTTATACACTTTTATTAAAACGTATCTCTATATTGCTGGAAAAGTAGCTGAATAACATATTTTTTTGCAAATAGCATATAAATAGTGGAAAAACCGAATATTAATGGCGCTTAGTAAACAGGGTTAACAAACTTTGATAGATTTATCACGGTTGCAGGGTTACCATAGATCCATTTTATCCATATATTTGAATACTCATACTGACAACATTTATTTAAGTTTTTGCTATTCTTCTGATTACCTATCCATTTCGCTAATGCCAGGGTGTCATTATCGATAAACTTAAAAACCGAATATTAATGACACTAACTGTATGTCAATCAATTCCTGGAACTATGATCAATCTATCATAGTCTGGGTCTTAATGAGTTAAATAGTCGCATAATTTTTTAGTATCAGTAAAAAGTAGTACCATAATCTTGACCCAGTTATTATTATTAGTCTATAAATGGTTTGACAATATCTTGAAAACGTCAAAACGAAGTATTGTTTACTTTTCTTATGGTAGATAAACTAAAAATTAAATAAAGAACAATAATTAAGCGATATACAATAGGGATACAAAAAAAAAATTTATAAATTACAAAGATGTACAAGAAAGAAATATATAATGGAAATATATGTATAGCGCCACAAAAATGTTGCACTTTTTTGGGTGCAAATAGTATGTTTATTTTCAAATACTAGCTAATGCCAACCAGTAATTTGAATTAAATTAACCTTCAATCTCAAATGTCAGAACAAATTTTATTACAACAGGGAAATAGCTTCTTAAAGGTTTTGCAGGGATCTCTAAAGCATCATTTATGTACGAGCAGAATAGTACAAAGTAGTAGAGGTACTATGGAAAACCTTTTACCCCTTAAAGATAAAAAATATCTATTTCGCCAGTTTCTATCATGCGTTTTAAGATCCTATAATTTTCAGGTGAAGGTGGTAGGCCAACCTTGACATCGTGTAATTCCGTCCATCAAACGAATAAATCCGATCCTACAATTTTATGTTTGTTTGTTTTTTTTACAAGTTTATTGTTATACTTAAAAATTAAATATTGATATTGAAGTGAAAAATTATTAAAAGTATTTAAAAACTCTTTTAAATTAAAATTTATTCTAATAAACTTATTTAGATAAATAATTTTAATTTAACAAAAAACACAAACAAAAACATATGAATACTTACAGAACACAAAGTATAAACTTAATAACGAAATATGTCAAAAGCATTTACTAGTGCATTGAGCCATAACCGCAAAAAAGACTTAAGCGACAGAAAACAAATTTTACAGGAGGTCTTTTTTAAATATTTTTTATTCTAGTGTATTGCATAAGACTTTTGTTTTTGCTGTATGTCATAAAGGTACATTTTACATCTATAGAATTTTGTATGCACATGAGAATGATTGACTACTATCGATTTTTATCAAAAAGCGAAAATCGATAATCAAGGCGCTTACGTCGTTTTGGCAATTATGGCTCGATATGGTAATTAACAAAAGTATGTAATAATTAGTGTTGCCACTATTGGTAGAATTCTATCAAAATTGGTAGAAATATTTTCTTTTGGTACGATGATAGGCTGAATAAAATTTTGGTAGATTTTAGCAGAAGTTTAAAAATTGAAAAATCACTATGTTATTAAAATTTATTAATTATTCAAAAACTCATTTGTTTTCTATATACGAAAAGCAGACAAACTCAAGAGTCTGCTCAATTAGTTAAAAGCTATTGTTATAAAAAGCTTAACAGTAACAGCAAAACAATAAGTACTCTATATTTTAGGCGTCAAAAAGTGTACTACATTAATTTGACGTTTTCATATATTTAATAACAACTTTTATTGTCTTTTATTACTCGTATTAGCTTCGTATTATTATTAATTAATTAATTAATTATTATTTATGGGCTTAAATTGTAGAATTTTTCGTAAAGCAAATACAATGGGTAAACTAACTTTAATTGATATTCATAAACTTCCTAACAAATTTGATGGTAAAATCTTGAAAGAGAGCTTCAAAACTGTGAAAAAAACACGAATAATTTCGGTTAACTAGAAAATTTCCCGGCCGAAAAAATAAAATAAAGCGGCCTATTTTGCTTTTTGTAAAGAAAAATCCGCCAAAAAGTGATGTTAAAATATTAGACGATATTTTAGCTACATCAGATTCTAGTGTTAAGTCCAGAATTATATACAAAAACTTTCTATGCTACGTTGCATATTTACATAATAATTTCTTTTATACCAAGAGTAATTTAGAAGTGACTTCTTGGTTATGTAAAAAATATTAAACTAAAGATATTTCATTCTGGAACAATGGAGAACCATGAACGAAAAACTTTCAGAATGTTCACGATGAAGCCTGGTGAGGTTTTGGTCATAGCGTGGGAATGTTTGGTGGAAGTCTGATATTCATACAAAGTAGTATGTATGAAAAAGATTGTTTAGACATATTCAAAAAACATTTCGAAGAAATTAGGCGTTCAAAGATCTTAATTTTTTTTAACAAGACAATGATTTTAGTCGCAGTGCATTGATGGTTCCTCTTTCGCACTTCTAATCAACGGTAGTATTCTTCCTAGTATCCGAATTTAATCCCGGTTTCGGGAACATTTTGATTATAAAATTCAAAAAAAGGTAATTTGTAACAACAAAAAAAGAATTCTTTATTACAAAGGCATGGCGGAAAATCTTATCTTATTTAAGAAAAAAATTTTGTGTAATCTATTTTTCAAAGATTAGATGCTGCTGTTGGTTAAGCACAAGGAAAAGAACCGGATACTAAAATATTCTCTCCTTTAAGAATTGTTTTCTGATACACTTTTTAACGCGTTAAATATCGTGCTCTTTTTATTTTTGTTGGGTAAATTTTGTTGTAGTAAAACATTTTTTGCTGTTTTTAATATTTCTGTGGGTTCACAAATAGTGTAAAAAAATAAAATGTTTAAATTTGTTGTATTTTAAAAGACCGATATAAAAACTTAATTCTAGAAAGAGGGTGTATACTTAATATTGCCGCTATCAAACCATGTAAAAATATCGGTAAAAATTGTCATTCATATATCAAAATATGTATGTTTATGGTTTTTGAAAGCTGGTAGATTTGTATCGAGTTTGGACATTTTTAAAAACATTTTGGTAGAATTAAGTTTTTTTAGTGGCAACACTGGTAATATTGTACGACTACACTACACACACGTGTATACGTATTTATGTAGGTGCAAATGAGATAATGCTTATATATATGTGTGTGTATTAAAATGCAGAAATATACACAAACGTAAAAATAAGGACATCAGATTAACTTTGTTGATATGAACATTTCAATCATTCATAGCGATGGGTGCTTGATAAAATAATGATATATATTTTATTTGCGGTAAGTAATATCGATTCCTCTTTTTTCCTTAGTATGAAATATTTGAATAACTATAATAACTTAACAAACATCCCTCCTTAATTTTTTAACAAATTGATGTAAGAAATAATCTGAAATTTACAATTATTTTGCTTAATAATTACTTAAAATGTTCATATACATTAGCATGATTATATAAATTAGCATGATTATATAAATTAAATTATGATTATATAAATTAGCATGAGTACAAACTATTATATTGTTCATTTCATAAAAATTTAAACTAAAGCAAAATTTCTCGAATCTTTATTATCGAAAAAGGAATTAAAAAAGGCTTGGTAGTTTAATCTTGTTTGTATTTTTGCTTGTATTAAAAATCCTCGCAGTCGCATTTAGTTGGTTGACACGTCTCTATCTTACGACACCCAAACGATAACTAACTGGCGTGTAGGTAAAGCAGCCCTTTATATACCTAATTGCCTACAGTTTAGAACGTTCAGGATATATCGACCATCTTCTATTTCCATATCTACTAATTCAAATGTAACGTAAAGATGGTCGATGTGGCAGTGCTGCCAAATTGACAGGGTGACATGAAATATATCAAAATCCCACAATGCAGTGTTGTATTTTTTTCGTAACACTACCTCCCGATTAAGCCTGTTCGTCCCGAAAAGGCTCATTATCTTTCTCCCCATAGCTCGCAAGTCGTTCTAAATGTATCACTTTCATTTTTGATGGCGGGCTATTGTTCTTCTGTATTCTGTATACTACATCATTTAACCTTTTGACTACTTTGTAAAGTCCATCCCAGTTAGTTTGCAGCATGGGAGATAATCCTTTCTTACGCTGTTGGTTGTAGAGGAGAACAAGTTGTCCCTCCTTATTTGCTGCACAATCATATCTGGCTTTCATTCTGTCGCTGACCATTCTAATTCGTGAGCGCACAAATTCGTGAAGTTCATTGAGGCTATTCTGTTCTTTAGCGTAAGTGACATTCCTCTCTGTGGTGGGCTTAACACCAAACTCCAAGTCGCCAGGTAGTTTTAGCTCAGTCCCAAAAATGATCATGGACAGCTGATCGGTGCGCCAGTAGAAACCTCGGTAGGTGTTCGTCCCAATTCTTCTGATGTTCGCTTAGTACTTTTCGCAAGTATTCCTAGAGGGTTCGATTAATCGTTCCACCATTCCATCAGACTGTGGGTGAAACGGCGTCGTTCGAGTCTTCTTAATACCGTATATCTCACACATTTCTTTGAATATAGTGGACTCGAAATTTCTATCCTGTTCGGAATGTAGCTCTATTGGAACATAGCGGCATCCCCAGTTGTTCATAAAACATTTACAATTGTATTCGCCTCTTGATCGGGTATGGTACACAGTTTTGGCCATTTGCTGAAGTAGTCCATCACGACTAGAACATAACGATTTCCGCCATTACTCACAGGAAAAGGGCCTGCTACGTCCATTACTATCCGATTGAAGGGTGCGTCCGAGCTATATTGTTGCAGCTGACCTCAACTTCTTCTTACTGGACCTTTAGCTGTAATACACTGGGTACAGTTTTGATATCCAGTCTGCCACTGCTTGCTGACATCCAACCCAATAAAAACGTTGTTTTTATTTTTTTCAGAGTCTTTGTCACCTCAAGGTGTCTTCCGCTTGGTCCATTATGGAACTCATTTAAGACCTCTTTCATTTTGGAGGAAGGCACCACTATTAGGTTGGATACAGTTTCGCCATCTGCACTTTCCCAATCGCAATACAAGCACCCATTAATCAAATTCAAACCATTGTGCCAATACGCTTTTGTAAGAGGACTTTCTGCAGATATTTTATTGTGGGTGGGCCGTCTGTCTTTTTATTTTGCTGCTATAATCTTTGTCAATATTGAGTCGCTCCTTTGTACTGTTGACCAGTCTTCATGTGCATCTATTTGCATTAGCCGGATATCAAATATGGATTCCTTCCGCTCAGCTGTCACACGATGTTTGCATTTCAAATTACAAAGCCGTCGTAAGAGAGCATCAGCATTTCAGTTCTTTATGCCACTTCGGTATTCAATGCCAAGGTCATAAGCCTGGAGGTGCTCAATCCAACGTTCCAACTGTCCTTCAAGGTTCTTAAATTGCAGCAGCCATCTCAGTGGGGAATGATAAGATCTTAGCAGAAAATGTTAACCATATAGGTACTTATGGTAATGTTTTATGCATTTCAGTACTGCCAGTAGCTTACGTAGAGTCAGACAATAATTCCGCTCAGGTTTTGACAGCGTGCGGCTATAGTAGCCTACGATTTTTTCCGTCCCAACGACCACCTGTGAAAGTACATCACCAATACCATATCCACTGTCATCACTGTCAAGGATGAATTTTTCACCAAGGACTGGATACGCCAAAATCGGTGCCGCACACAATAGGTCTTTTAGTGTGTGGAACGCCTTTTCTTGTGACTCACCCTAATGATAGCCCCTAGATTTCATACAGCAGCGAATTATCGTCTATACTAGTTGATGTTGTAGGGGCGCTTATATCAGTATCATTCTCATCATTAAATTCGTGAGTATCGATGTCTATATCGCGTCTCTGCAATTCATCTAATAGACGTTTTAGTAATTCGATTTTATTACCGGTTGTTAACAACTCTAATTTATTTAATTCCCGCTTGAGCCTGACAACTTTTAATTCTTGGAACTTCATTTTACTCCGTTTTATTTATTTTATTTTTAATTATTTTATTTGTAATTATTTAATTTTATGTACGCAATCCCAATTTTGACACCAATGCTACGTTTTAACCTTTCTAAAACGTTTGAGTTCGTTTAAATTGCGTTAAAATAAAATAAATAGCACTTTATTTTGTTGTTTTACAGTTTTTATTTATTCCACTATAACTTTTATACTGTCTGTCTTAATTCAACACTTAATATTTCTTTATACAACATTTTTATTTCAGCTTTTTACACAACTTTATTTATTGACAGCCAAACAATAACTGAATTGTGTAGGCAAAGCAGTCTCCTTATATACTTAATTGCCTACAGTTTCGAAAGTTCCGGAAATGTTTCAAATGTTCTCTATTCGTTTAACATGTAAAATTGTATTACCCAGAGATGATTTCATTGACAGTTTTGACAGATACGCAAATAAGTATGGCATTGGCACGTGACACAAAATAAGCCAAAATTTTACAATTTAGGCGTTTTTATTCTAGTAACAATATTAAATTTTTTTCTTTCAAATTGTATTTTATATGTTAATATTAGTATTGTGTGTTAGTATGAGACTTGCTCAGATATATGGTAATTATGCCTCTGTGGTATGGAAGGTAAGACACCAGCCTACCAACCTCGGTTCAATACCAACGTTTTTTCAACAACCGTATCACCTCTTAACATTAGCTAGTAACTGGTTATTACTACTGCTGAAAACTTCTCTAATGTATTTGCCGTTCGGAGCAGCGTTAATCTGTAGGTCCCTTTCAATGAGTCTTAAAACAGAATCGGGTGCAGCTTATTGAATGAGAGAAGTCCCCATGTTCCTTCAAGGAATGTTATGTGAATTAATAAATAAATATGGCAATTAACTATGATATAATATCTCAATATAAGTGGGTAATCGACACCAAGCTCAATAAGTATAAAGAAGACCTCCTTATTGATCTTGATAGAAGGTTAAATGTCATGATAATGGAGCTGTATGGTATGAAAATGTAACACAACTGAATGCAGTAGCGGGTGAATTCAAGAATATGCAGGCATAAATTGCAACATTAAAAATGAAAATAAAACAACAGGAGCATAATAATGTTGCTTGCGAGCTACGTATAGATTCAATCTTATAGATATAGCTCTATATAACCCATTCTATAGTATATAGCTCTATTTATGAAACCATCAAAACTCCAGTTCTTGCTATCAAATCTATTTACCGTCTTCAGAGCCGAAATGGATGGATGGATGGATGTGATATAAATCCACAGGATGGCGTCGTGATAGTTAAAATGAAGTCCGCTTATGAAGAAACTTTTCCCTTAAAACTCTTGTTAACTTTAGAAAAGCTAATATAGGTTTTAAACTCGATCTAAGACATAATGGTTTAGATTCTGATTGCAATTTCTACGCTAATGAAAATCTTACGAAGGATAGTTTTCAAATTCTACCAGCTGCTGTGACGGTTTATATGAATTAAAACCACAAACAACGATGATATTTTGCGGATAGATGATATTAAGTAATTAGTTAAATAAGTTATTTCTTATTGCTGCTGAAAGTAACATTCTTATCTAATATAAGTTATATTTATATTGTTATTAATATTGTGTTATAATTTTGTTTAAAACCTACCCATTTTTTAAGTTTGAAACTTTTAAATTTCCCGCCACTTTATAATTATAAGCTTTGCGTTTTATAGTGCGTAAGGTATAGCCTGAATGACAGGTAATTCTGTTAATTATTCCAAACACAAGATTAGGTATTAATATATGGCTTATTAATGCGCAGAGTTCAAACAACAAAATGGAAGAATTTTAATTAATTTTCTAAAACTCTGGTGTAGATATTGTGTGTCTGAGACTTGGCTTGACTCCGATGTTTTTAGCATGATTCTTAATTTTCGCACCTTTGGACTATTTAGATGTGATAGAAGATCTCATGCTGGTGGTGTTGCTATATACGTGAGAAACTGTGTTTCGTGTAGAAAATGTTACAACTCCGAATTGAAAAAACAAATAGAGCATATTTTTGTTGAAGTTACATCTGTTCATAATAGATAATAATAATCGGTTCCACGAGATTTATTTAAGATTTTAATTCTGACATACTTAGTGAATCTCACCTAGTTAATGATATGATAGCTCTTAATCTTTTTCCAGTTAATACGATTATTCCCACTCATTTTTCTACTACTACTCTAATAAACATTATCTTCGTAAGATATCAGAATAAAGTTTTACTTTACGACCAACTTACTGCTCCGTGTTTTTCGAAACATGATCTTTTGTTTGTATTGATTGATTTTCAATGTCATACTTACTATGATATTGTTCAGTTCTATGATGTTAGGAGCCTTGACTACGATGTCCTTGAATGTGAGTTAGAAAGAATTAATTTAGCTCCATATACTTCACGCCGAATATTGACATACAATTGGATTTGGGACAAAATTAAACCTTGGTGTGATAATGACAGAAACGTGCAATAAAAGGGAGGGATTTGCTATTCAATCGTTGGATGCGATTTAGGACTGAAGCGCTGCACGGATGGTATTACCTTGTTAGGAAAATTGCAAATAGGAAGATTAAGTGTACAAAATCGTCACATTAATCGTCTGTCTTTGATTCGGCCATAGGATATAAAAAAACTTGGAAAACTATACGTAATATTGGAATTAATAAGACCATTGCTATGCAGGCTGATGCATTTGACATTGAGGTCCTCAACCGAAAAATTTTTGAGTAAGACAACTCATGAAAAATTCATGCAATTATTACAAAATTGTAAACTTTTTTTTTAAAATATGGCTTCAAAGTTATAAAAAAGCAGTTTGCAACAACTGTATGATTTGTATTAAGAAAAAGCTTAATAACTCCGCCAATTTCCAACGGATTTCTAAACCTTAAGTCTCATTTTATTTATAACTAAATACAGTTTCTTAATTAATTCATAAATAGTGTAGTTCCTTGATATAATAGTACGCAAAACGGATCGAAACTAAAAATTGGATGAAAATTTATTTGATTGAGAAATACACCCAGATTCTTCAAGGATACTTATACGACATATAAGTATAAAAATCACTCAAAAAACCGTCTCAATGTTTAGCTAGTGTTAACAAATATAAGTACAACAACAAATATTAAGAGCCAATCATTATGATTTTTGATTTATTTGCTTATTGGACTTTTATTTACAATAACAATTAAATGCCTTTGCTGTATATGTACCGTCATCGAAAAATAAGCAAAACGTATGTAACAGGTCATTGAGACGGTTTTTTTAGTTTAGTTTGTTTAATAAATTTTATAACTTTAAAAGGTCATAAAGTCGTGTTACGGCGTTCGTAAAAGTGTTGAGTAATTGTGTATCAAGTGAAAGTTAAATAAAATACTTCAAAGTAAAACAATTAATTCGTTGCATTTATTTTATTTTACGCAATTTAATAGAACTGAAAAGTTTTAAAAATGCTAAAACGTAACACTGTCGTCCGAAGTGAGATTACGTATATAAAATAAAATAAAAAATAAAATAAATAAAAACAATAAATAAATAAAAATTAAAAAAATAAATAAATTAAATAAAGAGAAAAATGAATCTGTGGACCGGCTTAAACGGGAATTGAATAAATTGCAAATGTCAACAGAATTGCGAAAACGTCTGTTAGAGGAATTTCAGAGACGCGGTATATACATAGATACTCATGAATTTTAATGATAAGAATTAACCTGAGATAAGTGCAGCTACAACCACAAAAAATTATGAAACAAATGGAAGTTCAGAACCAGAAATTTCTGGCAAGTTTTGAAAAGAAACTTGAAGAAACTTTTATTGAGGTACGAGAGACTTCTAAGGCTGACAACGAAAAGTTTTTGACCTAGGTAAAATAAACTTCTAGTGCTGAAAACCAGAATTTTCTGGCGAAAATTTAAATGCCACTTGGGAAAACTTCTATTGAGCTACTAGAAACATGTAGACCCGAAATACGAGCAACTTCTAAAGCGACAACAGAGAAGTTGCAGGAAATATATGAGACCGTCAGCAAAAAAAATGTTGAAAAGACTGTTGGTCTCTAGTGCCCAAAAAGAGAACCAGTGTGTTTTATATCAGAGGTTTCCAGCAGAATAAAGGCACGTAGCTTTGATAGTAGCTCACACTTATTCGTATTCAAATTTCAATTATTTTGGCATTAAAAGGTGCTGCATCGGAGATTCTAAAAACCATGCAAACCAGCTGCAGGAACAATTACAAAGACTTAATTTGGTGAAGATCACAAATGAGATTTGTACCGCATGGACGTAAGATGCCGAACGAAAAAGGCTAATGAGTTGCTTCAAGCCTTTGCAATGGAAGTCGAGAGTTTAGTGCAGTTTACCTATCCAGGAGAAAATCACCCACAATTGGATCATCTCAAGGCCGAAGCCATCGTCAATAGTATACAAGACTCTGATGTTAAATTAGCAATACGTGCTACACAGGAGACAACATTTGCGGTTACTTTGGAGTTCGCACTACTGCAGGAAACCACTCGCATAAGAGCAAAGCATCAAATACACAAGGTGCGTAGTACAGAAGTTGTGGCAGTGAAAAATGATGAAATCAACAAAATACAGGAGGAGGTAAATCGACTTCTAGCTGAAAAAAAGTTAAAATTAAAATATTTTAACTGTGGAAAAAGCGGCCACTACCAGAGAAACTGTTAAGCGCCTCGCAAAAGGTCCAAATCTATCTCACCACCGAGAAGTTATAAACTGGCCAACTACCAACAATCAACAAAAAGCCCCCGTTAAACTAGAACGAGCTAGCACAGCCGGGCAAGAGCTAGCTTCCACAAACGAGGGCTCTACAATCTCTATATCAGCCATGCAACTAAATAACATCTATCTTACAGCGTGCGGACACATAATGGCAGATTACATACCATTACTATAGACACCGGTGCAAAGCAGTCTATCTTCAGACCTGATATAGTAAAGGGAAATTGTGCGACACTCTATCATATCAGACTACGGGCAGATACTGGGGAGTCTGCCACCTGAAGGTGACTATAGCCAACATCAGTTTAAGCCATGTTTTTATTATTGCTGATATTGTAGACGAGGTTGTCATTGGTGGCGATTTTTTGATAGTCCATGGCATCAATTAGAATATGGGGCAACAGACAATGGGTTGGCGTAATACCTTTTGCTGTAGGATACGAGAATAAAGTGCACGTTCAAAAATTAGTTGCTGTCGAACAAGAAAAACTACCACCTCAGACTGAGTCATTGACATGGGAGCGTGTGGAGGGAGATTGTGAGGACAACCGCTTGTGGGTAGCAGTCAGCCGAAATTAAGAAGGCTGAGAAGAAAGAATCCATCTTTGATATCCGGCTAACGCAAATGGATGCAAACGAAGACTGTTCAGGAGAGAAAAGAAGTGACTAAATACTGGCAAAGATTATAGCAGCAAAAAAAGAAGACAGACGGCCGCAATGAAATATAAGCAGAAGTTCCTCTTACAAAAGCGTATTAGGCACTATGGGACAATTTGAATTAACTTCAATGGCAGCTTTTAACTACAGATGGCAAAACGTCATTCAACCTAGTTTATTTATTTATTTATATTATGAGAAGAGCACAACTATATTAATGTCTTATAACTTAAGATAAATTAAAATAAATAAAATAATCGCAAAAAGGCATACGACTGTTGTGAACAACCATCTATAATATGTTGGTGCTATTTTGAATTAAAGGAGTGTGCGAATACAAATTGCGAATAATACAAATAGCAAATGTGCAGGCATAACGTAAAAATATTTTTATTTTCCACAAATTATTTTTATATTTTATTTACTTTTAAAATACGACAGCATGAAAACATACGAGTTTCGTTGAAAGTTTTTTTATTTTAAAACATTTTTTGTTCGAAAAACAAAAACAATAGTAATTTTAAGCCATTGTAAAATTTTAAAACATTATAACAATATGACACGATAGGGGACCATGTGAATACCCCCAATATATACAACTCTTATTGTAATTTAAATATTTTCCTTTACTTTTTTTTCTGTTTTTGTTAACTGTTTAATTTTTATTTTTTAATCATTCTTTCAGTGATAATTATTTAAAATTTCATTTTTTGAAACCACTTTCATATTTGCTTTTAAATATTGAATTGATTCGTTTGTATATGGAATATGAATTTGTTGTTATTACACATAGTTCTCATTAGCACCTTAATTTATAAGATATTAATCTCATAATATAAATAAATAAATAAAAGTCAACTTCCACTTTTGAGTGCACACCAACCGTTCACTAGGAAAACACGACAATTTGATTTTTATAATACAATTTTATATCATGACCGTTCCCGTCAATTTCCCCAGTAAGACTAAACATTAACATGATTTTTAAAGTACTTATAACTAAATAATTCTGCTGACACTCCGTTCTCACGTTGTCCAAGTTCACAGACGCGTGTGAATCGTCAGCATAATTATGTGCAGACGTTCTGTGTTAATGCACACTTGAACGTGTTTACTCCTCCCTTGCCAAAAATCTGCGTCCCGCAGATCAGGGTTTAAGTGCTGCGCTGCTCGTGCTCTGTAGCGGAGGAAGGCGCACTTGAGAGTATAAAGCTTTCCAGCATAGATAACCTAGGACTGATAAGACCAAAAAAATAATGCAATCCGCTACTATAGAGTAGTGGTATTTTATGTCTAAATTTTCTAAATTTTTTATTTTTTGTAGACTCATATTGTGAAGATAATCAATGTCAAGCTGACGTCTACTTCTATGATGGTTGTGACGATCTGGGGTAGGATTTGTATAGACATCTCGCTGCGGCTGGTATAAGTTACGTTTTTTATTTGCACTTTTTCTTTTTTAAATCGCACCGCATAGTTTCCCAAAAGGAATTTAGTAATGTTGCTGCTCTGAAGATTGCCTTTGAAATTGGTAATGAATAATGCATCTTCCACAACAAGTTCAATAACCTCTTCTTCACAGGATCGGTAGGAGCATTTTGCTTCACCTCCTTTGATAGAAATTGAATAAAATCATTTTCAGGCAATTTTTTCAAGCTCTCCCTCACACACGGTATTGTTGTTGATTCGCATACATGGCCCGGTGATGCCATATGTTTCCTTTTCATTCAACAACGTGTTAAACGGCAAGTCTATAACCTCGCCTTCCTGAACGGATGGTTTGACGATGAGGTATTTATTCTCAACTTCCCTTACCTTGGGCAGTGACAGGACATAGAGTAGCATTGAACCGTTTGTGCATACCCTTGGATCAGCGTACTCAATAGCCTCTAATTCGTTAGAATCGTTTATTATACGGTGTTTCTTCTCTGTCGTGTACATTAGAGTTGACTATGCCACCTTTGACCATTTGAGCGACTCTCATAAATAACCTCGTTTACTTCTTCTTTGATGACCATTATTTGACGTAGAACTTGATTTATGAATTTTTCGACATTAGTTGCATTGATCTCGTTGTGGAATCGAGTCGCCATTGTATTCACTTCAGATATTGGCTCCTGTGACGCTTTAAAGAGTCGATCGTTGATCACGTATTGGTGATTATTATTTTCAATGATGCTTTGTTCAGACCTCAACACCGTATCCCAATTGCTGCATCTGGATTGCCAGCCAACCATTTCCAAGCTGAACCGATCTAATTGATAGAGTGTTTCTGCTTCTTATATTTACCCCTAAGGGTATCTAATTGGGAAGAAATTGTATTAACATGGAAATCAATTACCATCTTTTCTTTCTCGTCCACAACAATTTTTTCCAGCAATGCCACCGTTTGAGCTAATAGGCGTATTCTTCTAAGTTGATTACATGAACCAGGTTAAACTTTCCATCAATCAGCTAACCTTTGCCATATTTGAATATAACCAACTGCGAGTGGTATTCAAAGATTTGTAGGCTGCTCACAGCCGTGAACTATGTGAAACTGGAATAATAAATGTCGTTTTTTCTAGCTCTACGATTAGTTTGTTAGAGTGTTAGTATGATTAGAAATTAGTACAATCAAATCTATACTTCAAGTTTCTACTTATATAATATTTTACCGTTAGTAGACTCTTATACTAAGTTAGTTTTTCTATCTTAATTAATTTTATCTTTTATTTCTGTTCTCATTTTATAATTTTATTATATTTATCTTTGCCACATCCCCCTTTTTTGCTTTTTTTAAATTTATATTTTCATTGTTTTTATAATTTGTGCCTTTTTTGCAATTCTTTTTTAATAAATTTTTTGATTTTCATTTGTATTTTTTGCTATAATTTAAGGCCCTTTCTTTCAATTTTTACCCTTCTTATTTAGTTTAATGCTTTTCCAATAGTACTATTTCCTTGTTCTCATGGCTCCCATGGGGAATTGAACCCCTCCGCAAATTTACGGTTTCCACTATAATTTTGGGACCATTTGTTTATATTTTTTGTGTGGACCGTAAATTCCGAGTTATCTCTTTTAGTTTCGAGCATTGATGGTTTAATTGCAAGAAACCTACTCGTGGTACGGAGGTATACCACGACCTATGACAGTGAGGACATGACTATCACAAATCGTCGTCGAAAAAAAGAAATTGCACTAAGGGATGCCATTGAGTTCCAAAATGGGTTTTGTGTGCAATTTTTCATTTTATATATCATTCTTTATTTTCAAATTTCTTGTTATGCTTTTAATATACTTAATTATTTCTATTTCTTACTTTCTTAAAAACGAAGCGAATCTGAAAACGAATCGATTTGCTGGCGTTTTGCCTTTTTCGAAGTTCTGTTCGAACAAATAAAGAACATATGTTTTTTAATAACAAAACATGAACATAAAAAAAATTATTCATAAAAATTCGTCAATTAAAAAGATTCTCAAAAAATAAATTTTGTTTGAATAAATTTTAAATTAAACCGACTATTTTTATTCTTAAAACAAAAATTTTTTATTGAAAGTATTTAACAAACTACCAATTAAAATTAAAATGCCTACAGCGTATTTACTTGTTCTATTGGCTTTAAAAAAGCTACAAGCATAAATCGCCAGTTTATGAGTAAACAAATGGTACCGACAATTGACAAAAACAAAGCAAAATTTTAAATTACATATTTTTAATTAAAATTATGAAAAAATGTTGAAAGTTTTTCTTCAAATAAAAGCAGAACATATTAAATTTTAATTTTACATTAATTTATTTTCCCTTTCAAGTGCAGTTTAAATAAAAATGACCAGATCGCTTCAGCATACACTAGCGGTTTGAAAACGCCAGATTTCTATCGTTTTCGTTTGCCAGAACACCTGTTTGGCGTTTTTAAATCGAAAACGCAAATTTTAAGCGATATGCGTTTTTCAGACAATACTCTGTTTCCTCATAGTGCACTTGGGGATTTGAACCCCTGCGTAAATGCGCATACCACTAGTATTTAGGGATAATTTGTTAAGGGCATTACTTTTTAGTTTTTAGTACAAATTTTAAGTAGTTTTATATTTTTTCATCTTTATTTCTCATGGTACCTATGAATATTTGAATTCCTACACCTACCACTTGAATTTAGGGACCGTTTGTTTGAGGTATTAAAAGTTTTCCTAAATTTTTTATATGTATCCCCTAGGATTTAATGTGGGTCTTGTGAATCTTTTTTCCAGTGCTTGTTTGCACTATGACCCGATGGTTTTTGTTAACGACCGCTTTTTCCTAAAGTGGTCGATGCTTTGCTTTGATCTGCCTATTTCTGACATGAACGCTTTATAATCCTTCGATATGACACGACGCCTAGTATTATGTTTCTCTAAGGTTGCCTCTTGCTTTCCTTTTATTGATTTTTTACCATCCTATTTAATTTTCGCCTAAAGTTCTGCATTTTTTGGTAATTAATTCTTTCAACTCTATTAATGAAAATATCAACCGGTTTCCTATTCGTGACAGAGTGGATGGTGTTATTGTATCGATTGGTAGCCAGCATTATAAGCTCACTAACTCCTAAGTTATTATGTTCGGCCTTCAAACATCGAATAATTTCCGATTAGGTTGAATGGAATCGTTCCACCTTTCAGTTCACCTCACTACGATCTACTGGGGTCAAATATACCTTGACACCAAATTGTCGAATCACGTTCATTACTATTGGGCTAATAAATTCTCGCTCATTGTCGGTCACTAAAATACGTTGTGTCGAGAAGTAATTATGGGTTTCGATAATTTTTTCTCTTATTTGCAAGCTGAACGATTTCTAAGAGGAAAACGTTTCCCAAATTTTGAAAATTTATCTAAAATACTAATAAAATACTCATTTTGGAGAACAAAGATATCCATGTGCAGTATTTCACAGGGATAAGAAGAAATCGGAGCTGCTTGAAGCCTAGGTATTGGCGGATTTCGATCATATTTGTTAGCTTTGCATATTTCACAATTTTTTGTATACCTTCCTACAAGGTTGTTCATCTTAGGGAAATAGTATTTTTCCAAGAGCTGTAGTTTATTCTCATCCTTTTTCCTATGTACTCTTTTGTGCTCTTCTTCTATCAAGGAACAGACCTTATCTGGACAAGTTACATCTTTTAAAAGACTTTGAGTGATTCGTAGCTTATAGTGTGAAAAGTGATCAAACCTCTTGTAATAACTACAAATACTGTTCAGGAATTTTAATCTAATTAAGGACATCAGGTCTAAGTTTTTCTTTCAGGCTTCGTGTAAGATTTTCTTTGGTAATTTCTTCTAAAGATATGATGTGTCGGTTATAACAAGGATGAAGATTAATGTGTGCAGGCATATCTGATTGGAATTGTCGTATTATAATTTGATTGCGAAAAACATTAATGGGAGCTTCGACATGTGGAATCAGATCTGTGCCATCTTGTTCGCTGCTGTGTACGGTTTCTTCGCTAGCTGTTACAGTAGCTGAGTCCCCGTTCTTATCTTCACTAGCTGTTACGGTAACTGAATCCTCACTTCCTACTCTACCTTCACTCGCAGTGTCAGAGAGGATTCATCCGCAATATGGGCACACAGATCCGCAGATGCAGCTCTTGAAGTCCCCTCAGCTTTAACTGAGTCAGCTGAGTCTGCTTTTAAGCGAGATAAGGCGTGGGCTACTACATTGGATTTCCCTGGTTTGTATAAGTTCGAAGTTATATTCTTCTATGCTCGCCTTCCACATTTTTAATTTCGCATTATAATTCCTGTTGCTCATGGCAGCGTCAGGGGTTGGTGATCCGTATGCGTATTTTCTTAGCTCCATACAGATAGGAGCGAAGATTGTCCAATGCCCAGACTATGGCGAGCATCTCTTTTTCGTTCGCGGCATATTCCTCCTGAATCTTACTCAAGGCACGAGAAATAAAGGTTATTGGTTTGTCTTTTCCCGTTTCTCCTTGAGACAGTATGGCACCCAAAGCGTCCGTCGTAAGACTAAATGGTTTGTCAATGTCCGGGAAGGCTAATACTTCTGATGACGTGAGCAATTCTTTAAGCTCATTATATGCTTGTAGCTCTTCTTCCCCGAGAATAATTTTAACTTTTTTTGATTGATTGACCTTGACTTGTGGGATGTTAATACCAGAAAGCTTTTAAGCTCTTTTAGAGTTCCAGGTGGCAAAATATCAAGGATTGCTTTTTTCTTATCAGGCAGTATACCATCCTTAGTGACAACATAACCAAGGAATTCGCCTAGGTTTTTATAAAACCAGTTTTTTCTAAATTAACCCTGAGGTGAGCGTCTCTTAGACACCGGAATACTTTCCTAAGGTTTTCTAAGTGTTCTTCAGAAGTACTTCCGTAGGCTATTATGTCGTCTACATAGACATAACATATCTTTCTTATAAAGGGTCCGCCATCCAACGTTTTTTTCAACTAGTGCTTATTTCGTGAATGGTAGCTCATATCTGATTTGACAGATAATCAGTTTTATCCTTCCGCTGAACGAACATGGTTGTGTATACGCTTGGCGGGTATATAAACAAGCAAAATTGTCGCATTTGTGGCACAGAAAACCCGCACGCATACATTTAAAAGTCGATACACCCAAGACGAGTCACTGTTTGATGCGAATTTTGGTCCAGAGGCATAATTGGGCCATTTTCCTTCGAAAATGGGCAAGAAATGACCGTTACAGTCAATGGCGATCGTTATCGGGTCCTCTGGAACGAACTTTTGTTCACAAAAATTGAAGAGGAGGATATTAGCAACATTTGGTTTCAACAGGACGGCGCTACGTGCCACACAGCCGAAGCTACACTCGATGTTTTGCGCCCTGTTTTTGAAGATCGCATTATCAGCCACAGAGCTGATGTGGTTTGGCCAGCTCGGAGCTTCAATTTGACACCGTTGGAGTATTATTTGTGGGGTGCCGTCAAAGATAAGTGTTACGCCAACAAGCCAGAGACAATTGACGTATTAAAGGACAATATTCGTGAAGCCATTGATGAAATACAGCTGCACACAATCGATAATGTGCTTAAAAATTGGACCGATCGTGTAGGCTACTACATGGCCAGCCGAGGCGGCCGTTTGAATGAAATTATTTTCCATTATTAACCGGAAGGATTGTACTTTCAAATAAAAAAAGAAATTTGAGAAAATATTCTGTAGTTTTTTTTTTAGCATTTTCAAAAAAAAAAAAAATTTATTTGGCGGACCCTTTACAACCTCGCAGGACGTTACCTACCATACGTTGAAAAATGACAGGCGCATTTCGTAGACCGAACGGTAGCCTCAAAAACTCATATTTTCCCTTCATTGTGGAAAAGGCTGTTTTTGGAATATCCTTTGGATTCATTGGAATCTGATGAAACCCTGAAGTAAGGGCAAGGGTTGTAAAATATTTCGCTTTGCCAAGGCTCGCCAAAGATGAATTTATATCTGGAATTGGGTATGTATCGGGTATCGTAACAGTATTTAATCTCTTGAAGTCTACTACTATCCGATATTGCTTGTCTCCATTTGATTTAGGTTTCTTTGGGACCGTCCAAATGGTAGAGTTTTAAGGACTTTTTGAAGTTCTTTTATTTGTTTGTCCACCTCAACGCGCATACAAGCTGGATAAGGATAACTTTTTGAGTATATTGGCTCATCAGTGGTACACCGTATTTCGGCTTTAATAGAGGTTGCTGCTAGTTCGTTATTTACTGGTCCAATTATGTTTCAAAATTCAGATATAAGGTCACTTAATGTAATACATGATGGAAGCTTGTTAAGTCCGTTTAATATTTGAATTCCAAGGGGTATACTGATCCCTGGTGAGATTGTAAGTTTAATGTTTGAATTCCAAGGGGTATACTGATCCCTGGCGAGATTGTCAGTGTATTCCCGGTAATACATAGAAGGTAATTGTGGTATAGTCACCTAATGGAGCAAACAATTTTCCTTTTACTTTCTCATTAATTTGTATTCTTCCTGAAGCAGTACGAACAAAAAATATTTGATCTAATATTTTGAAAGTAGGTAATAAGGCTGGCTCAACAAAGTTTTTGATGGCCCCTGTGTCCATTAGAAATTTTATTACTGAGCCATCCTTTAATTTATTACTTACGTAGAGTAAGCCGGAAAGGCATGAGTCCGAAAATTTATTTTGTCGTCGGCCAGTTCGCTCTCATTGTCTGGACACCCTTCTTGTGTCATATTAAAAAGTCTTTGTTTGTTTGCTGACCCGGGGCGAACCCGCTCTGAGAAGGCCCGCCTTTTGTTGTTATTCCATGGTAGATTTCTGGTTCTCCTAAATTGCGTGCTTTGATCTACATCCATTGGTTCTGATCGGGGGGGAGCTAGCTGTTGCACAGCAGGCCGTGGCTCAAATTATCGGTTTACAAAAGGGTTCGCTTGAGGTTGATACCGATTTTTTGGTACAAACCTTTGGAAGGAAGCGTGGCTTTGAGTCTTACTTGGGTGGTGATTTGGAAAATAACTTAATCCTATTAGAACTTGGACTCTATTCCGTCTATTGACTGAATGCGAGGAGACCTGGCTCCTGTAATTTGTATTTCTTAATTCTAGACATTGTGAAAATGCTTCAGGAAGTGTCTTGGGCTTCATGAGCATTATCATTTTTGACAGCACGCCATTGAGACCTCTGATGAGGTCTCTATTAAGACATTAGTTGTCTCCTCAGAGTAGGTTTCTGTTTTTAATTTATTTTTAATCAAGGAGAACTGATGATTGATTGTGGTGTAGAACTCATCTACGCTCATACCCTTCTCGGTTAGTTGGGTTAATTGATGTTCTAAGGAGCGAACATCACGTTTGTCTGCATAATGCAGAGAAAGGCAGTTTTTTATCGATGCCCCAATCTTCTTCGAATATGTTGTAGGAGGTAAGGGCTGCATCAGCCTTTCCTCTATATTTTCGGCGTATAGCCTACACAATAGCCCCATATATCGGCTTCTGCCGGACGATTTCGTAATCTTTCAGAATACTCTCCACGCTATGTATCCAAGATACATAATGCGTGGGATCATCTTCGAAAGACTGCAAGTCTTTTACACAATCGGGAAGTTCCCAATTTCATTTAATTCGAATATCTACTAAATTGTTACCAGTTTTTTTTATATCTTGTGTTTTTTTTTTAATTTTAGAGGATTCAATTTTTTATTTTCTTTCTTTTTTTCCTTTTTTCAAAAAATTATTAATTGTCACTATTTTCCTCACAGCTTTTATTTTCCTAGTTTCCTATTATTTAGTTTCTGGAGTGTCCCGTAGGAATCGCACAAACTTATTTCACTTATTATATTTTATAAGGACTCCCTGCTCGAGCGCCAGGTAACTTCCTCTGTAGGGGGATATTAAATATATTATTTTTTTTTAAGTGGACACCGATCGTCTAACAGGAAAACACGACAATTTGATTTTTATAACACAATTTTATTTCATGACCGTTCCCGTCAATTTCCCCAGTAAGACTAAACATTAACATGATTTTGCCAGTATTGGGGCAATTCTTTTCGCTCCTAAACAGTCTTCGTTTGCATCTATTTGCGTTAGCTGGATATCAATTTTGGATTCCTTCCGCTCAGTTTTCACACGATGTTTACATTCCAAATTAGAAGGCCGACGTGCTTGAAGATCAGCATTTCCGTGTTTTATGCCACTTCGTTGTTCAATGCTAAAGTCATAGTCCTGAGGGCACTCAATCCAACGTGCCAGCTGTTTTTCGGGGTTCCTAAATTACAGCTTCCATCTCAGTGCGAAATAATCAGTCCTTAGCAGAAAATTTGACCATATAGGTACTTATGGTAAAGATTTATGCATATAAACACTGCCAGTAGCTCACGTCGTGTAACATAATAATTCTGTTCAGAACTTGACAGCGTGCGGCTATACCAGCCTAGGACTTTTTCTGTTCGACTGACCACCTGTGAAAAAACACCACTATATCCACTGGCATCACTGTCAAGGATCAATTTTTCACCTTGTACTGGATACGCCAAAACCGGTGCTGCACATAATAGTTCTTTTAGTGTCTGGAACGGCTTTTCTTTTGACTCACCAGAATGATTAGATTCCTTGGTGGCTCGTGAAAGTTTGCTGCCGCGCCTGCAAAATTAGGCACAAAACGCCTCTAATATGTGCAGAGTACCAAAAATCTCTATATAAAATGAGAATGATAATCTCATCTACAATATCGGCGACAATAAAAAGTAAAAATAGTTTACTTTGATGTTGGCTATAGTCACCTTCACCTTTATTTTTCCTTAGACGGTGGAAGACTCCCCAGTAGCTGTCCGTAGTCTGATACTACATCAGGTCTGATGACATACTGTGTCGCACCGGTGTCTGCCATTAATGTACCCGCACGCTGTGAGGTTGCTGTTATTTTGTTGTATCACTGATATGGAGTTTGTAGGGCCTCCGCTTGTCGGAGCTAGCTCTTGCCCCTCAGTGCTAGCTCGTTTTAGTTTTCGTTGTCCCGTTTATTATTTCTCGGTGGTGAGACGTATCTGGACCTTTTGCGTGGAGCTTTACAGTTCCTCTGGAAGTGACCGCTTTTTCCACAATTAGCACATTTTAATTTTAATTTCTGTTCAGCTAGAAGCCGCTTGACCACCTCCTCTATTTTATTGATTTCGTCTTTCTTCTTTGCCACAACTTTTATATTACGCAACTTGTATATTTGTGGCTTCGATATCGTGTGAACGGTCTTTTGCGTTAGTACGAACGCAAAGATTGTCTTTTGTGTTCAACATACAACTAGCTTCCAAATTTACGCTACAGTACCACCATTAAGTCGTTATAATTGTTTCAGCAGCTGGCTGGCATGGTTTCCAGAATCTCTGTTGCAGAAGCTTTTAACGCTAAAATTAGTCCGAGAGCCTTCTCTTCATCGTCCCATCTGTTTCTACTGGCTAAAGTGTGAAATTGAAATTTAAATACCGCCAAAATTGTACTACCATCAAAGCATTCATTCTTCATTCTGCTGGTACATTCTAGTACTATTCGTACAGTTCTGATTTTTAGCACTGGAGACATCTACCCTCTTGTGTTTAAGTTGTTTTTAAAATTTCTTGTGCCTCAGTAGAAGTTTCCTCAAGTATTGTTTGAATTTGTTTCAATATGTGCCAAAAAATTCTGGTTTTCGACCTTAGAGGTTAATTTTACCTGTGCCAAAAGCTTTTCGTTACCAGCTCTAGATGTTTCTCGTACCTCAGCCCGAAGCATTTTGTTCTCAACCTGCATCTTTTCCATCATAGCAGCCAGCAGCGAATTACCGTTTATACTATTTGTTATTGTATGGGCACTTATCACAGGATCATTGTCATCGTCAAATTTGTGAGTATCGAGCCTGTCTACTTTTAATTCTTGGAATTAGTTTTTTTCTCCTTTTTTAAAATTTTTATTTTATATACGCAATCTCACTTCTGACACCAATGTTACGTTTTAACCTTTTTAAAATGCATGAGTTCTTTTTAACTGCGTCAAAATAAAATATAAGCACGTTGTTGTTGTTTTATAGTGTTTATTTCTTCACTTTATCTTTATACAGTTTAATACAGCAACTTATTAACTAGCCTTGCCCTAATACATAAGTCGCCACCTATAATACACAATTTAAATTACTTCCGAAAGTTCTTGTTCTTCCTACAACATTCGAATAACGTGGACCAATATTATAGATGTATCTCGCTATGGTATTTTAAGCTACCCTATGTTTATTAAAAAGCAGAGCCCGTAAAGATGTCGAATGCTTGACAGCCCAAAGATTTCTAACCATTCCATAAACTTGACCAACCTCAGTAGATATATGACTAGACCATTAAAATCTACTATTGAATATATAACTCCCAAGTTCTTGCAGAAACTTAACTCACTTCAACAATATAATCATCTATTATTATTCGAATGTCATCACCGAGATTAATGTTACTATTTCCAATACAAATGCAATTCGACTTGGATGGGTTGATGCATAATCCATTGTTCACAGCCCATTACTAACCCTTGCCAGATCGCTGGTCACGTTAGTCACACAAGATTAAATATCACTCGCCTTGTTGTTACTAAAAATTTGCACATCATCAACATACATTTGTACACCGCAGTATTCTAGAAAGTGGGGTTTTTTTCATCAATGTCTACAGCCCTAGATTTAATTTCAGAAAAATTGAACATGACCTCATACCGGCTAACACAACAAAAACTACAATGAATGGGTCTTCAGTGGCAGCAGAATACAAATCAGAATAAATAAGTTGTACATGTTGAGGAATACCAATATCTACAAAATTACGATTTTAATCATTAACATCAACATTTAACTCACAAGAAGAGCTGCTCTTCCGTTCCATTCCAATTTTTCGGATTTCCCTTCATTTTGACCCGCAGTCGATCGCTGAAGAAAATTTTCTCCTGTAAAATAGGTTTTTCGTTTCCTCGATACCTCTAACTACTTCCCCCCTACGTGATTGAAAAATTCTCAGAAGTTCTGGGTCTTAAACCTCTTCCATCTTGCTTGAGCAGCGATACGTTCCCTAATTAAGACCTTAATTCTGGCGGAGAACCAGGGTTACGCTCCGTATTAACACGTCTGGTCTTTAAATGAATACACATATCATATAAGGACTTCACGCTTTCCTGTGAAAAACACATCTGGTCATTCACGTCGACAAGAGAGTAAAACTGAGACAATAAATATGCTCAAATTGTCAATTCAAAAAATCAAAATCCAAACCACGCATATCGCGGTATGTGTAATACATTGCTTATTTTGCCATTCTTATATCGTAAGTGACAATAGTAGATCATGGTTCGAGAATCATGACGCTAATAGTTGATCATATAGTAGCACTTTTGACATACTATTAACAAATTCTAAGTCAATCAAACTATAAGATTGCCTGAAAAAGTGTGTTGGCGTAACCGTTTTTACAGGTGTCAAACCCTCCAACAGATTATTGTTGAAGATGAAAGGATCCATAAGTAAGTCCCTATGAGTTCTATATACACTACCAACAAGAATTTTCCGATTCCGTTCAGCCGTCACCTCTATAAATACCTATACTCTCAATATCTTTACCTGCAGTCGATTTCAACTTAACTACACATTAATTACCACATCTAACATAAATCACAACACCACCACACATAGTTGCAGTCTTAATACATAAGACAATAATTGTCCTATCTGATCTAGAGAGTTTGAAGTCCTCCAAATCATAAATAAAATCGTGAATATCAAATGGAAACAATGTTCCAAAGATATAATTTGCATCAATGCAGGGCGAAGTAAGCAGATACCTGAACTCATCAATTTTGATTTGGTGAATGAGTCCGATTTTCACCGCAAACACGTGTATCTTCATGGCCTGGAAATAACTGGTTCAGGATCTCTATTTCATCTACTGGTACCAGATCATCATTAATTTGTAGTTTTATATACATATTTATTTATTATGCTTATTATTTTCCTCCTCTTTAAACGAGTGGCCGCTCGGAGAATTTTAAAGTTAGAACGTGTAGGATTCTCATTCAGATAAAACTTCTCATCCGAATTAAGACCAATGTCATTAAGGCGAAAAGCAAAACGTTAAAATACGGTGATTGTGTATTATTAAATTACACCATGCAACAAATAAAAATGCGCTATGCATCAGCGTTTCAGATTCTATGAATCAGTTTTTTTAGATTTTTTTTTTCTAAAATGTGAGATTTTTGAAGAGGCTGCATCATACATCTCATAAGTTTGAAATGACTTATCCGATTTCGTTACCCCATATATTCCAAATTATACCAGCTTTAAGTCATTCTAATATCACTTTTTAATATAACCATTATTTTTACAGATACTGACAAACAAATAAAAAAAAATTTAATTATGAAATTTTTGTTTTCTATAAATTCGCAAAAAATAGAAAGCAGCAAATATTTATCAGTTTCACTATTTATTTATAAAACTGCATATAATATAAATAAAATAAACCATAATTCATAAAAATCAATGGGTAAATACTTATTTTATTTCCAATAAAGTGAAAATATCTAGTCTTGAAAAAAAAAATTTCTTTGCTGCAATTGCCGAACAACGGTTCTTCTGTAGTGTATCAGATGTTATAAAGCCGAAGCTTTACAATCAGTCAGAGCTAAATGATCTTATCAGATACCTCGAACTAACAAAAGAGAAATCAGAGCTCCTGGCGTTTTGCTCAAAAGACCAAAATTTCCTAAAAAATGGTGGTAAGACAATAAAGTATCGAAATCGACATAAGCCATACGCCAATTTTTATACAACGAAAGACAAGATATGCTTTTGTTACGACATAAGTGGTCTTCTTGAGGAGCTCGAAAAAATATGTCGCAAGTGAGCGGCGACTATTCGCTGATGGTAGTAAAGCATATTGATAAAAGTCCAAGTATAAATAAAACCTAATAATGATATAGGAGGAATAAGTGCAGTGGGTTTTTAATATTAGACATGAGCAAATCGTAATTCAATAATGATAAGATTAGCTGCTTGGTACAATATATATAACACACGAAGATAATGTTGTGATTACATTAAAAGAAACAGTAACCATATTTTGTGACAATTTGGCATTTGATATATAAAAAATTACAGCAAACAATAGTTCACTTCTTCTTCAGAAAATTCAAATTTTACTATGCAACAAATTTATTAACAACACATTTTATAAAGAGAATCTTCTAGAAACACCTATATGCTCGAAAGAAATAGTTCGAACTTATACAATATGTAAATATATGGTTTTTAAATATAAATGTGAGATTGTTAACATTTGTTGATAAAAAGCTTATTTCTACCTCTCTCTTACAGGTTTTTTGGACAGCTGTACACTGTGGGAAAGGTGGTAACGAAACAGCAGATGCTTTGGCTAGGACTTCCTATATTAGTCTGAAAACTTACTGTGCTCAACACTTACTACCATCCTCAATCTTATCTATCTAAGGATGCCAGATGCTTGGATCATTGGAATGCTTAAAGGCGGCTTCGTCACTCTAGGGCGGCGATCAATCCGCAATTTGGGCGTCGTTCTGTGGTTTTCAATTATGACAGACCGGACTTGGAACTCCTTACGGATTTACTTACGGGCCATTATGGACTTAAAACGCATCTGAAAAAGATGGCGGTCATGGATGTTGATGTTTGTAGACTGTATTCACAGGTAACGGAGACGGCGGAACACATATTATGTGAATATAAAATTCTTGGATAGGTTTAGATGTAAATGTTTGAGGAGACAGAAGATCTCATTCGAAGACATATCCTACTTTAGGGTTTCAGATCTGTTGGTGTTCATTAGGAAGGCAAATTTGCTAAACAAAGTGTGATATTAACAATGACATTCATTGACAAGCATGTCTCTATCTACTACTTGAGAGACACAAATTCAACGACTACTGTTGAAATATTTAGGGAAAGGATATCTATTTTAAGTCATACTAAGAAATTGATTGCTGATGACGAATTCAATACCGCACTTATTAAAGATTTTCTTAATTCAGAAGAAATAGATTCCCCTTTCACTTCTCCTCATACACACAGGTAATTCGGATTTTGAACGTTTCTTTTTAAGTTAGAAGAAAAAATAAGGAAACCTCTTATATAATACAGTTAAAATTTATAACACGATTCATACAACAGGATACAAATCTAATATTTTTCTTCACAATAAAGTAATACTCATCAGAATAATATAGATAGAATTAAAAAGATTAACTGAAATAAAGAAGATTGCCATGAATATAATGAAAAAGAACTAGTTAAGAATTTTGGTTTTCAAAACCTTAAACAAAAGCTGAAATATGTACATACGAGTATATTATAAAACTAATTGAGGAAAAACATATGATTAATTTCATTGAAGGAAAAGGTTTTAAGCGTGACAGACAAATTGCGAAAAGAGTTTTTAAACATCAAAATGAAGTACCACTAATTAAATTTGACACTAAAATATATTTAAAAAAAAGCAAATCTTATCTTATAAAATCGAAATTCATGTTGGAAAAGTAAATTGTCAATAAATTAATATCCGCAAAAACCAAAGGTTTGAGTGACCATGTGCCTTATGTTGTCCACGAACTTGAACACTTATCCCACAAAAAATTATCGAATGTCAAAAAAAAACAATCTTTCATATCTTCACGTTTTTGAGATCTATCCTTAAAAATCCGGATTTTTAAACTCCCCAAGCATTTTTTTAATTGTAGAGAGATCTGTGCTTTGCGGAGTCAACTTTAGAGCATTTATATTTTCTCTTCTCATATAATCTTAGATTATTATTGCTGTGTTGATGGTGCATTGTCCTGTACGAGTTGAAGTTTTTCCTTCCGAATTTAGCGATTAAATTACGCATAACGGCTTCAGAAGGAGCCTGATTACGAGAAAAACCTGCTCGAATCTTACGAAGTGATACAGTAAAATCTTCACCATTTTGTTAGTGAATTTTCACAATTAAAATCACATTATAGCAGAATTAGGGGTATCCAACCTTTTCGTATAAAAACTGCGCTTAAGAACAATTGCCCTTTCTAAATTTGGTTTTTTGAACATAAACGTCAATGTCCGATGTCTCAGGTTGGTAAGATGAATCTCCAGTAGTAGTCGGATCTGAATCCAAATCAACAATATCAGTCACAAATTTCTTGTAAGTGATATGAACAACGATTCCTTTGTAAATTGCACTTGCATTTTCCGATACAGAAAAAGCTATTCATCGCCTCGACAAATGCGGAGTATTTTTCAGATATAGATGCAACTTCTGTTTCTTTAAAATATTTATTAAGCAAGGTTTTTGGTTTACTTATTACGGTTTTCCTTTTCATTATGGCAATATTTAACTTGTTCCAAATTTTAATCAATTTGTTCGCTATTTGTGGAGTAAATGTTGCACATGAAAACAATTTATTTTCATCTTTAGAATTTGTCCGTTAGCTGTGGAGTAAATGATGCATGATCTCCGATCTTGGCCAAAAAAATATATACTCGTATAATGTAAAAATTTGAAAAAATAACTACGTTCTTAGTTTTAAAAAAAAAAAATTCTTGAGTTTATTTATAAGAAAGTGGTTGTTTCTCTAAAGATACACTTGGCATTAATCCACTAATTCCAGTAATTACTGCAATTATTATTTCGGATTAGAATATTAAACATGCCACAGAACTTATGCAAGAACACCTTGACGTCGCGACCAAATGGTGTCCTGATAACGGGCTTATAATAAATGTGTCTAAGACAAAGCTGATGCATACAAGCCCAAGACATACTTATATAACACACAGAATAACCCGCTTCACAACACAAAGAAATACAATTAATCTCTTGACAGTGAACAGCATTTATCGCATAAACTTGGTTAATGATTTTTATATGAATAACACAAGATGGAATGCACAAGGAAGATGAAAGGTAGAACGTTTCAATAATGAATTCGGAAGTACTTTGAAAGTTACGCTGCCCACAATCTTTAACAAAGTTCCAGTTTAGAAAATTAATGAGAATTTTTAATGAGCAGGAAAACGCTTATAAAAAATATTTAATTAGTTCACAATGAATTTGAAAGGAAACATAGAAATCAATTATTTCTGTCTTCTGCAAGCTATGTACATATTTTTATTATACTTATTATATTATATTTTACATACCTACAAATGAAAATATTTTTGATATTACTATTTAATAGTTATTCAATTTAATTTTCTCTGCTGACAAGCCATTGGCTTAGCAGACCTTTAATGTTAGAATAAGTAAATATATAATAAATAAATAAAACAAATAAAATAAATAAATCAAATAAAATAAATATTAAAAAAAAATTGCTGCAAGAATATATCAACGTTCTAAACAGCTTGCGAAAGCTCATCTAATATCACTTCGGACAAGTCCAAACATAATCACTTTTCTTAAGTGTTTTAGAAGACTCATTTGAAAAGAAAATATAAAATACGAAATATAAAGGTTCTCGTTAAAAATAGAAAATTCAATTTTGATTTAAGACGCATGGTTTCCTTGGCAAACCTTCTTAGAATTCGTCGTAGATTACAACTTTGACAACCGCTTGTTGAATTTTTTTTGTAACATACATATTGACCTACTCTAATATAAAGTTTTTTCTTTTTAACTATTTTGATTACGAAAAAACTAATACTAAAAGAAGAATAGAAAATAAAGTTCATGTTTTTAAAAAATAAATTGAAGTGCAGTTCACATCAGAAAAGACTCGGGAAGTGCAAACAAAAAATTTAAAAAGACATTTTCGCTCAAATACACTAACTGAATGCACAAGAAGTATTAAAGATTTTGCTGGTGGTGAAAATTTTTTTTACAACTTTTATTGCACTATAAATTAATATAAAAAATATATGTACGAGTACATGTATATGAAAAATTTCTCGTTAAAAAAAGTCATTAGAAACCTGATTAATTTTTAAGGGGTTTTCCAAATATTTATACTGAAATGTAGTTTATAAACAAATATTCTGTGGTATTTCATGAAGTATCATCAGAGTGTATTTTAAAAACCAACCTTGTGTTGGTAGACCATAGAATATGAACAGAAAGTAGTTTCAAAAACAACTCCAAAAGTTGTTTTAAGGATTAATGACTTGGGCTAGTTACAAGACCAAACTTGTTTGAATAATGCATAGAGTAGTGACATAAAGTAGTTTTGGAATTATACTAATGTAATGCATGAATGAGTTATATGGTCCTCATATAGGATATAACAATGTTAAAAGGAACTCATTTTTTCATACATTTTGGTTACGTTTAGACTAGTCTTAGTCCCTTGTGAAGTACACTTTACAAGCATCTATAGACGTAGACATAAAAAACCTTCACTAACTACAGACAAACGCTTTAATATTCTAGCCAAACGGAACTCCTTTAAATCATATAAGACGATTGCTAGAGTAATTGGAAATAGTGTCATCATGAACAAATTTCTCTGCTAAGAACAAATAACTTAAAATAGAGGAAATACTTTGTTTGGCTCACAAATATTGGTCCGAATCAGAGGGAGAAAAAAGTTCCAAAACATCATTTGGAGCGACGAAACAAAAACAATTCATTTGGGAACGATGCAGAAATGTTCGTAGGCCAAAAGGTAAAATATTTGGTCATAGATACAAAAAAAAAAACATCAAGCGTAGGGGAGGCAATGTTATGGTATGGGGTTGCTTTTCCTGGTGTGGAGTAGGTCCAATTCATCGAATAGAGTAAACAATGGACAGATTTGTATACAAAGATTTATTAAAGAAAGTCGTGCTACCCACAATAGATAAAAGGTATTGAGTGGCCAAGTCAGACTCCCGACTTGAACCTAATTGAGAACTTCTGGGGAGCATAAAATAGAAGAGTTTACAAGCATATTTGGAAATCTAAAATATTCCAATCCATACAGTCCGATGTGTTAAATCGTGGATTCAGGGCCAAAAACCTGACACCCTTGAATGGCCATCTTATTGGTCAGCCTAAATATAATTAAAAACGTATGGAGATGGGTGGCTAGGAAAGTGTCGAATCCGGAAGACAATACGACACAAAACTAGATTTAATGGAAAGAGTCAAACACACTTGGTCCACCATTTCGTTGAATTATGTTGAAAAACTTTACAATTCAATTTCCAATCGAATTTTCTATAATTTTTTAAACAAAGGCTTAATACTATTTAAAATATAGTACTGAAGAATTAAAATGCTATATAGTTGCTTAAAATACTAATTACTAGGGAGATCGAATGGTCATTATTCGATCGGTTTTAACCGGTTTTTTTGGTTTTATCGAATACGGTTTTTTCAAAATCTGAATTTTTCGAATACCGAATAAGCCGGTTGATTTAACACGAATAACCGGTTGATTTAAATATGCATAATTTTTATACGTTTGTATATTTTCACACTTGACCAACAATAACTTTTTTTCATCTTCTGTAAATAAATGTTAATTTTTATGTATGGAGAATGAACAACTACACTCATTGAAAGCGACCTACAAACGCCGGCTCCGAACGTCAGATATATTAGTTAGATAAGTTTTGTAGAACGTAAATCCACATAACCAGTCGCCAGTAATGTTGTGTGGTGATATCGCTGTTGATAATTGTCAAATGGTGTGGCCTGGGATTGAACAGACAACTTTTTGGTTGGAAGGTGGATATCTTATCTAACATACCACACACTTAAAAAATACGTGGAGTATAAACTTACATACAGAGCTGTTCGAAACCTAAGCAATTTTTCTTGTCGAGGCAATTAAGGACTCGTATATTTCTAATAGATTTATTCAAAGTAATTTTTTTTTAATTTTTGTTATCTTAGGCACCTATATTATAAACATTATAACAATTCTTTGATTTTACAAAGTAATACAATAACAAAGCCGAAATCAGCTCCTTGAGTAGCTTTTCGAAACTTTCAGTACTTTGCGTAATAAACTTTGGCCTCCGCACACCGTTTTGGCATAGTTTTTATGAGATTTGTTAGCATTGTTGTTAGTAGTGATTGCCACTTTAATTTTAAGTTCTCCGTCAGCTTCTGGTTATTTTTAAAAGAATTAAGAACAATTTTATTTAAATAAAAGAACCGGTTAACCTGTTATTTGAATAATTATTAACCGAAAACAGGCTTTTTAAAAATTGCTCTTTTCGAATCATTCGAAAACCGGTTTTTGAAAAAAGTCGAATAATCGATCTCCCTACTAATTACATTGATGGCGCTATCCCGATTTTTAATACATTTTTAGTATAATTTTTCTAAAAAAATTAACTAAAATACTATCTTAAATGGTACAGCAGTCGTTGTTGATTTATTTTAAAGGGATTTATTTGATGGGAGTCTATTACATATAAATTTTAAGGTCATTGGTTCAGATAATATTTAATATTAGACGTCAATAAAAAGGGGGCGCAGTGTATATATATATGTATAAAAATAGTAAAACGTTATTTATTATGCCTTTCAAAATATTTGAAATAAAATAAATGTTTAATTTTTGTTCTGTTTTATCATTACTTTATTTTCTAGTTCATCTACAACTGTTTTATAATTTCACAATATATAAAAGCGAAGCAAAGGATTGGCCCATTAGAGAGAGTGGCAATATCGCTTCGGTTAGTCAAAAATTTAAATATATATTACATGCAGATCCCTACCGGCACCATAACATTCAAGTTGGCTACCCATTCTCATTGCTTTTCAGTAAACAAAAACTCATTAGCTCCTACTTCTATGTTATCCACACGTAGCTCAAGCTTAAGAAATTATTTATGTTGCCTATTGTATCGCAAATCCATTTGCACTTAATACGGTTCAGTAGCTTTTTGGTTCTAAAGTAAATAAGAGATATATTTTATACAATTTGCTCATTATAGAATTATTTAGTTCAAACTTATTTGCTCTTTTAATTTTTAATGAAATAAATCATATTCGCTGCGAATTTCATGTTCATCTTTGATCATTTACATATACATATGTTATAACGGTATAATTTCGAGTTTTTCTTCGGTTACACTAAAATTAATTTGTTACTTTTCTATCTACACACATATATATGTACGAGTATGTACTTACATGCAACATTCTGATTTTTAATATTTAATATAAAAATTAAAATAATTTTAATTTTAAGCCAATTGAACAATATAATAGTTTCTAGTACAGTTGTGAATACAGATAAAGACTTTAAATTAACTGCTATCTCAATATGAACAACTAATTTGTGTTTTATATTGAACATGTGAATATGTATGTACATGTGTAATTGGGAAATGATATTTTCATTTGGTTTTTACATACCTTTGATGTGCAAAAACAGCATTCAAATTCTACAGGTATATCTTGATCATAATTATCCATACGTTGATTTTGCAAATTTTCTAGTGCCACCTGCCGACGTAACTCTGCCACTTCCTACAAAATGTTTTTTACATTAATTTAAAGTATCTCATTGAAAATTAATTAAAAATAAAAATATTTTATTAGTCTTATAAGGAAGAAATAATTGAAATTAAATATAGGACTAAAAGCGAAAACTATCCTCCAGAATGCAACAAAACTTTAGAGAATTACATTCATTAAAAAAATATCAATATATACATATAATCGCATATACATACATATAATCGCAATAGTAATGTATGAGGGTATGAATCAGGTTATTCAATAAGTCCGTAGAATGACACATAGATGGCGTTACCAGAATTTTGTCTATATTATTTTTATTTAGTACTAATCTTCAAACGATACGCTTGTGAATTTGACAGCAATCTGACTATGGATCGTAAATTATAGCATTTTGTTTGAAGCAACTTTTATTATTAAAAAAAAAATGGAAAAAATGAATTGCGAGTTTTGATAAAGCATTGCTTTATTTGCTGAATTTGAACACGGTGGTACCAGCACAAAAGTTGCAGAGCGCAATGGACGCCCAAATGAGGCTGTTTTTCCAGAAAACATCAAAAAAATTAACAAATTGGTTATGGACGATCGAAAATTGAAGGTGCACATTGTAAAGATGTCAGATGGTAGTGTTTTTGCCATTTTATACGAACATTTGGGTATGCGTAAGCTCTGTTCAAATAGGCAGCACACAAATCGTGTCACAAATTGATTAAATCGATGGCAAAGTTGAATGAATTGGGCTTCGAATTGCTAACCCATCCGCCGTATTCTCCAGATTTAGTCCCAAGCGACTTTTTTCTGTTTTCAAATCTCAATAGAATGCTTGGTGGGAAATTTCTTTCCAAGTCCAATGAAAAAGAAATCGCGGAAACTGAGACCTATTTTGACAAGAAAAAGAAATCGTGTTAAAAAGTGGTATCGAAAAGTTGGAAAATCTCTACAATCGTTGTAACGCTCTCGAAGGCAACTATGTTGAATAATAAATCTAGTTTTGCGAAATTTTGTTTTTTTCATACTTACCCTACGGACTTATTGAGTGACTTTTTATGTATGTATGTACGAGTAAATATACACACAGATAAATATAAAATATATATAAAAGAAGTAAATAAATTAAATAATAATAATATAGAGAGATATAAAGATACATTCGCATAGACATTTTAAGTATGATACATATACATATATATAACAAACAATGAAATAACTGTTATTTACGACAAATACATAAAAACAGATAATCTGTTTCTTATCTCCGAGCCGAAGTCAAGATAAAAAGTATTAAAATAAAATCTTATTTCTATATGGAAAAAAGTAATATGTATTATTATATAATTGTGTTTATATGACGCATATGCATGTATTTGTGTAGTATGTACATACGTATGTATGTTTTTTAAATTTGTCTTTTTTGTACCTTAATATCATAAAACCGTGCGTTAAAGCCTTAATTTCGCAGTTTGTTTTTGTATGCGAATGTTTCATAAGTAAAATAAAATAGATAAGATCGTGCTAATTAAATGTAAAACAAAAATATATATATGTATAATTAAAATGCAAATTAGAACAAAACTAGCAACCCTTAGCGAAGAAAATTAAAAATACAATTCGTAACATAAACTATCACAAAATTAGTACATATATCTCTTATAATGAAACTTATTTTGATATAGGGTGTTTTTAAGCCCAAAAAAACTAAATTAAGGGTTAACTGTCAAACGCTTACTCCTTGACATTTATGATTAGTATGCTCTTGAAAATCATCATAAATAGACAGCACAGAAAAAATTATTGCCAGCTTAATTTCAAACAATCCATTTATTAATTTTATTTTCATATTTTATTAAAATATTGATTCAATTAAAATTTTTATTAAAATTTCATTTTTGTAGCGAATATGTTGACAAATTTTAAGAAGTTCAAAATGCGATTCTTAATTTTGCGTTGTTCTGCATTCTTATATAGAAAATTTCCGCACATTTAAATTGCCAGCAGTTTCTTATAAGTTTTTAAATAATAAACAGCACTTGCTTTTGCCCACACGTTAAATAAAAAACAAAATAAATAATACGCAGTATGTCGAACGATTATCAAACGATTACACAGGTCTGCAGCAAAAAACGCCTTTAAATAAAACTATATGGAATATAATGAATTTGATGGGCTGAATTCAAATCCGTTCTCAGTTTTTTTCTATCGGGCTCAAATTTTTTTATGGGCGTGGCAAATTTATCGCCCAAAATATTGTAGTTATGTTCATATATTTCATCATAACTCGAAAACGACTTGACATGAATATCATTTTTTGTATTTTCAACAGTTTCGGAGTTATTCACAACCTAGTTGCGAAAAAAATTTTTTTTTTGCGCAAAAGTAGAGCAATTTTTTTTTTTTTTTTTGCAAAATGTCATAAAATATTTTTCAGAATTAAAATTTTAGATGTTAAGCACCTAAATTGAAACCTAAAATGTTGAGAATAAAATAAGCTATAATTCATGAAAATCGGTTGGCTATAGCAGATTTTACACAAAATTAAATGCAGGTACATAACTTTGATCAAAATTAGCAATCAAATTTTTTTCTTGCAAAACTAGTGAAATTTTTTTTCTTTTATTTCCAAACAGTTGTAAAAAATTAATAGAATATAAATTTTATATTTTAAGCATTTAAGTTAAAGGCAGATATGTTTAAAGAAAAATACCCCAGCCAGGTACCTAACTTTAGCAAAAAAATTGTAATACATTATTAGGCAACACACAAATATAATGAAAGAAAATGTCTGGTAGGAAATACTACATACGCATATATATGTATGTTATGAATCAGTAAAGAGTCGCAATTCCTCAGACTTTTCAGCGAAATCTAGTTTTCGTAATAGTCCGCATCATCACAAAATACTAAATCGACATCTTTGGTGAAATAGGAGAGAAAATCTTCTTGTCTATATCGAAAATAAGAAACTTTAGTGTCTTTATCTAACAAATTCCATTGCTGTAATCTTGACACAAAAAGTTCTGACTTTGATTTTAGAGTTCTTAGTCTCGAACAAGATCATTCAAATCAGACTGCTTTATAAAATAAAGATTTCTCGAAGGACTTCCATATGCAGATAAAGAAGTACCAACAGATGCGTAATTGGATTCACACCGAATAGAATAATCATCTTTATTATCCATTTCGTAACGCTTAGTAGGCATTGGAGGTAAAGAAACATTATTGTTTCGAAGAACAATGTTCGGATATATGATTTTATTCTTATTTTTTCTCGTAAATCCACGTATAGCGGTCATGCAGAAATAACAAAAATGTTCGTAATTTTGTGGTTCACTCCATATCATTGGTTTCATGAAACAAAAATTTCCGCTATTTTGCAAGAAAACATTTTTTTGCTAATTTTGTAAAAAAAAAATTCGCTAATTTTGCTCAAAGTTAGGTATCTGAATTTAATTTTGAATAAAATCAGCAATAGCCAACCGATTTTCATGATTTAAAGCAACATTTTAAGCTTTAATTCAGATGCTTAACATCTATAATTTACGTTCTGAAAAATTTTTTATGACTTTTTGAAAAAATAAAATTGTTCCAATTTTATACAAAAAAATTTTTGTTCGCAGCTAAGTTGTGAATAACTCCAAAACTGTTAAGATTTAAACAAATGCTGTTCAGGTGATTTATAGGAAATTTTGTTTCTAAACGTTTGTTGGTACTCGCATTAAATGCGGCCAAGTTGTTTTCAAGTTATGATGAAATATGTTGACATAACTACCATATTTAGGGCGAAAAATTTGCCACGCCCATAAAAAAAATTAGAGCTCGATGGAAGAAAACTTAGAATGGATTTGAATGCAGCATATCAAAATTATTAGAGTTCGTATAGTTTTATTTAAAGACGAGAAAATTTTTGTCTGTAGACCAGTGGTATCAAAGCGAACGAAAGCAAGTCACTCGAATTCGAAACATTTTGGGATTCTCTATCTTGAAAGCTTTCGTTATTACGTACTTACGTGTGTCATTTTTGTAATTTACGTTGCAGCGCTTCCAGATCGTAACTTTTAAAATGCTACTAATTTGTTTAAAGACAAATACAACTTTGTTATACAAATAAAAAGAAAATTTCAAAATACAAGTAAAGAAAAAATAAAGAAAAGTAAACAAAAACAAAAGCGTATAAAAATAAAATAAATTTAAATTTATTTAAAAAAATTACATATGGTAAGAGAACGGATTTTACTATAGAGGCTTATTTTTTTGGGGAATAGGACAGTTTGCAAATAATATGCAGAGGACTGAGCGATATATACTCTGTCCTGGAGCTGCCCAGAAACCAGTTAGTATTAAGATCTGAAGTTTCAAAGAAATAATAATATATTCCCTATTAGATTTGTTGCAAATTTCCGAAAGGGGAGTGGAAGATGTAGCAGAAGTGAAAGAAGCCTAAGAAGAGAAATTAAACACAATAAGGTTTATTGCTATAACAATTATATTTATTATGAAAACAAAGGAATGAAAATTAAAATTTTTTTAAAATAATTTGGAAAGTTTTTTTTTAATCATGTTGCTCATTGGTACAATGATAGCAGCGCCAAAAGTTTGCTCAACATTAAATCAAGATAATGTAGTGAATGTCGTTTGGCACCGGCATATCATAAAAAAGCCTCACAGTTATGGATAGTTTGTACCATTAATTCTTTCATACTATCTTCAATAATCTGACGATGAATTTTTGATATATGTACATATGTTGTTTTTTTATATTTATATACATTTTTGAATATTTATTTTCTATATTTAAAAAAGATTATTTGAAAACTTTTTTTGTAGAAATACTACAAAATTTGAGTCACTTCTATTATAGATTAGAAAGAAAGTATCACTTGAAAATATTTATTTATGAACTATAAATAAAACCTTTTTTTCAGAACAAGGAATTAATGTGGACCTTATACAAATGTTAAAAATCCATCATATCGAAAAATTTCTAATTAATTTACCCATAGGAAATCAAGTTAAATTTGCATTTGTACAGAAAATGAAGGAAGAAACAAATTGAAAATGAACATCAAAATAGCTCCACTTTAACTATTAAGCCTCAGATTTCTCTTATGGAAATACTTGATAATACTTACAATTTCTTTACGAGGAACAGAGAAATCGATTAATAAATACAATAGCAAAGTATATAGAAGTTAGTGGGTTTGAATGTAGCCTTTCAGATTTCGCCGCAATGGAAAAAGAAATATGTTCGATATTTACCTCAGAAGAGTTGGTAAGAAGTGTAAAATACTTTGCATAAGTTTTACTGGTCTAAAGCAGAAAAGAAAAAATTTGTTCGCTAATTTTGGTCACCTGCGTTTAATTTTGAATAACATCAGCAATAGCCAACCGATTTTCATGATTTATAGTCTATGTTATTATCGACATTTTAGGCTTTAATTTAAGTGCTTAACATCTAAAATTTTCATTCTGAATATTTTTTATGATGAAAAATGCTATAATTTTGCGCGAACAAAATTTTTTCGCAGCTAAGTTGTAAGTAAGTCTGAAACTGTTGAAGTTTAAACAAATGTTGTTCAGGTGATTTATAGTAAATTTTGTTCCCAAATGTTTGGTGAAACTTGCATTAAATTCGGTCAAGTCGTTGTGAAGTTATGATGAAATATATTGACATAGCTACCATATTTTGGGCAAAAAATCTGCCACACTCATAAATAAAAATTTGAGCCCGATGGAAAAAAACTGAAAACGGGATTAAATTCAGCGCATCAAAATAATTATATTCCATATAGTTTTATTTAAAAGCGACAAAATTTTTTGTTTTTTGTATACCAGTGTTTGTTTAACTTTACACGAACGGAAAAAGGGAAAGAATTTGTAATAAACTTTTACACATAAAAAGACTATCGAAGAATATCCTGAAAAAAAGAAAAAACTTCGTATTCAGAAAGTATTTTAGAAGGTATGTTAACGAACATTATTTTTTATTCAATTTGGTTTTTTATGAATTTTAATTTTCTTGGTTTTGCGTCAGCGAAAAATTGCACGTTGTACCTTAAAAGTGAAGCCATTACGGCCGAAGAATATGATCTCTATTGGCAGAAATGCACAACTTTCCGTTTTAAGCAAGTAAGAGAGTCAAAAAGTATCGCCGAAATTATGGCCCAATTATATAAAGCCTTAATAAAGTATTTCAGATTAGTTATGAAATCCATATACGAGTAATTATATTAATACATATGTTCCTTTAACAACGTACTTATTTTCAGATAAATATGGATTTTATCTTAAAATTTACTATGGCGAAAAATGTAAACGATAGGTGGTCACAATATGAACTTCAAATTTTACATGTACTCAAAACTAAAATTCCATATTCTTAAATATCCAAACATCTTCAAATTATTGATAGCATAGACAAAGATTAGTATGTTTACAATGAAATATATGCTGTTAAAGCTTCATTTAATAACTTTTTGATTTACAAGAAGGATTTGCTATATTAGCCGCAACCAGCGAAGAATTGGATGCAAAAGTAGAGCTAATAAAATTGCAGTGTCCCAATGTCTAACCAAGACTTTTAGTTGTTGGAGAATTAACGAAAATAAAATCAATTTTTGTCTATATTTATGAAGTAAAATATCAATTTTTAACATTTTTAAATGCATTTGACATTTTGTTTAAGATTTTCTTTTTATTAGATCTTGAACATCCCCATGAAACATGTATTTTACCATTTTATTCAATCATTTTTTATGAATTACCCACAACTAAAAAATATACTAAACCCTCTACTATCAAACATGTATTAATGAATTTAAAGTTGTAATTAATTAATAAATTTCATCTTTTTCATTGTTTGTAAAATAATATTCAGTATGTATTTATGTTATATATTTGCTATACTTTTTTTTAAATCAAATTGTATCATTTAAATTATGGTGGTATTTTGCAACGTAAATGTAGTTATTGAAATACTTTTAACCAGCAACTTTTGTTCAAATATCTAAATCAAACTTAATTGTCTCAGATAATTTTTTGTTTGATTTTGAATTTTTTTTTCAAATAATTGTTGTTCAGTTCAGTAATTTAAAAAAATATTTTCAAACAAATTTGTACTTGATATAGACAAATATTTGTTTGTTTAGAAGCCTAATTCTTATTAAATTTTGTCTGATTCTATTAAAATATTTGTTTAATTTATTTTGGAAATTATATATTATAAATTTCCTTGCAGGCCAAAAATAGAACAAAAAAATGTTACATTTGGTGAATTTTGTGTCTGAATTTGAAAGCTAATTTTTTCTGTGTGATGCTTGAACAACGGTACCAAATTATACAGATTTACTTTAAAAATCGATCATTAAGCTTATAGAAGACAGAATTGTGTTTACCGATGACGCTCGTTTTTGCCTTAAAGGGTTTGTTAATAATGAAATTGTCGCATGGAGTGAAAAAAAAATCCACAACCGACACTACAGACTCCATTACATCCATAAAATGCACCGTTTGGTGCCCTTTACAAGCTGGTGGCATTATTGGACATTACTCTTATAAAAAAATAGCCGAAGCTCGCATTGCGCTCAATAAAGATCGTTACCGCACAATGATCAAAGATCTTGTGCTTAAATTTATGGATGACATTGACCTGGGCGAGATGTGGTTTCAACAGGATTTTACCTGTTATTATTGAAACCAAATTTGGCGAAAGGTGATTGGTGTTGGGCCACTATATCGCCTGCAGAAAACAACAAATTATGTTGATTCCTCCGAACTTGACCGAAGAGATTAAGCCACTTAAATGGGCATTCCACTGCAAAGTGCCCTAAGAAAGGGTTTAAAGATAACAATATCAATGTATTAGAATTGCCACTACAGTCGCCAGATTTGAATGCGATATGAAATTTGTGGAATGTAATAGAAAGAGTAACAAGAGGAAAATTATTATGAGCTTTGGGAATAAATCAGGCTTTGGGGCATAATATATCGATCGGCTTCAGTAGGCCAAAATTTTGTCTGCTCTATACCCAGTCGGAGCCCCGGCAAAATATTAACCACTTTAGAAAATCATTAGAACTCAAAGTAATTTTTAACTATTTTGAAAATTCCTTGAAGTGTCCCTATTTCTTCATAGGTTGAATTTGTATATAAATTTAGTTTAATTACATTTTGAAATCAAGCAATATATTAATAAAAATGTAACTAAAAGTAATAACAATTATTTATCAGCAATTCTCTCATTTTACGTGCTTTCTTATCAAATCCCAATGTGCCACATTAGTGTCCCAATTATTTTTCACATGACTGTATTTTTAATAACATTCTTTAAATCCTCCTCTAAATCTTAGGCCAGCTTAACCCTCTTCACAAATAGTATAAGAAATTTTCACTTCGTTAGCAGGATTTCTCTTCATGGTAATTCTGGTTCTACCTCAGCATCAAAGTCATCCTACTTAAACTCAAGTATTTGTACCGCTTCCTTTGCTGAAAAATACTTGTCGTTTCTTTGTTGACTAAATGTACAAACAAGTAAGCATACAAAAGTAATCAAAACTGCAATACAAAATATTAAAGTAAAAACACGGATAAATTATAGTCCCAAAAAATCGTCTGCTTAAAGGTTCTAAGGACTTAACCATAACCATAATCAGCCGTTCTCAACTAACTTTATGGATAACAATGTATTTGATTAGTGATGACATAGCGTTGATAACCCGCGATACCAAATTTTTTTGAGTTGAAATCTTCAAAAACCAACGATGGGTTTATTCAAAAATTTCAAAATCTGCAACTCCTCTAAAGGGTCTTCGGAGCACTTTTTATTGTTCTTTCCATTTAGTAAATCAAGGAGCAATGGTTTAAAACTTTCGTTTTAAAAAAGAAAAGTTAAAAATTTGAAAACTTATAACTGCAACTGCTATGTATTAGAAAGTGTTGGGTTTAAAATAATAAATATGTATGTATATTTTTCTCCAAATATGTTCTGAGAAATGTGGATATATTTTGAACGCGATAGACAGAATATAGCTAAATGAATTAAGTGTCTTAAAATACTAAGCTGTAAATGTTCACCAGGACTTGTTAAATATCTTGAATATATCCATACGATTAATGTAAGTGAATAAGGAATACAATTTTCTATACCAAGTAATTTCTAGGCACCGGCAAATATCATTCTTACAAAAAAGCTGCCAAAAATAAATCATTGGGTGAAATATTAGCAAATTGTTTTGCAGAGGAGGTAATGTCCGTTAAAGGCCTAAAAAAGCCGAGAGTTGTTCTATCTTACTAACTTTCTAGAAACTAAAATATGTCAGCGGAATCAATATATGAAGCAAAATGCATAAACGATCTTCTTCAAGAACGTTCATCATAAGCTCTAGTAAATTTGAATTCCACTTCCTTAAATGGATCCACCTGCTTTTAAAAGTGTAACATCATCAACATATGTAAGTGTCTGTTCGAAGTATTTGACTAGCTTCTAGAAAATTGTCTTCTTCATCCTCCGCTAGATGCTGCAATACACTAATTGCTAGATAAGGGGCAGCAGTTGAGGCGTAGGTTATTGTTTGAAGTGCACATACATGTATTTTATTTGTATGATTCCTTCAAAGAATGTTTTCAAAGCACTGGTGCTCAGGAGACACATTTATTTGCCTACAGATTTTTTCAAATCTTGCTTTAAAAGCGACATCATGTTTCCTGCAATGAGTGACGACTGTAGGCAAATCGTTTTGTAATGCATGGCCTGGTGATAATTCCTTGTTTATAGAAGTTTGAGGTGGCCTTCGGTTTCCACTATCAAACACACATTGCAATTTAGTTGTTGAGTTGCTCTCTCTAAGTACGCCGTGGTGAGGAAAAGGTATACCTTTTAGGTACTCACCAAAGTTAGTCATATAGTTATGTAGTTCATATTCTAAAATAAATTTTTTGTATTCTTCAACAAATTGTGGTTTTTGTTTAAAAGACAATTTCAATTATTTTAGCCCTTTATTTGCTTTGTAGTCCGTGTGTGAAAACATAGATAGCTCCTGACCTTGAAGAACTTTTTAAATATTAAATAGACGGTATATCGGCCCTCTTCATCACGGGTATAAGTTTCTTTAAATAATTTTTCACAAAGTTCCTCTTCAGTGGACCATTGTTTTGTTTCTAGCAATTCCTCTTGTTCCCAAAACATACAAAGTTGCTCCTCTAGAGTACAGACGTTTGTGGAGATGTTGTTTGCTGTTAGATGTGACTTTGGAGATCCTGATATCATCCAGCCTAAATAAGTTTCTTGTAAATTTATTTGCTAATTTTTACATCTTAGGTAGTATTAAATCGCCATAGATATCGTTGGATATCTGGATCGGAAAAAAGAACTCAATATAGGATGTGACACTAAGAATTACTAAAGCTGTTATAGGTAGCTCAATCCGTTCTTCACATCTTGGATGAATTGTAAAACGTACAGAGTTCTTCACTTTAACTACTTGATTTCCACCAATACCTAAAACATTTACTCGTGTTTTAAGTTCTGGTACGGGATGTAGTTCAGAAAGTTCTTCTGAAATGAATGAAAGTTGCGACCCTGATCTACTAAAGCTGTTATACTGTACGTTTTATTCACTGTTCTTATATAAACTTTTACAGTAGGCAATATAGCAGGGTTCATATCTTTACAACTCAAATTAGAAAAATTTGTACTTAAAGTAGCGGGGTTAGAAGTAGACGTTGTAGCAGATGCTTGGACTTTTTCATTATTACTTACATTGTTAAGCAGAGGTGATGTAATGGGCACCAAAATGTTTCTGCAAAATTCGTTATGAATAATAGTATGAGGCGACTTACGGTAAATATGACACCTGGTGATAAAATGGCAAGATGATTGCAAATGTCTTTGCAGTTTCGGCAAAGACGATGCTAAGTAACAAAGTTTTTCTCCGCGAAAAGCAATATTGTAAATCGAAAACATTTATAAAAAGGATGACGTTTATGGCTGTAAGAACAAAACATCAGTTATAGTTAAAGCACTGTGAGCTCGTATAAATTTTATAGGTTTTTTGTGATTTTCCTTAGAGTTGTGACGTGTAGTTAAAACAGCTTCTTCCTCTAAAGTCTCCATAGTGCGGAAGGCGGTTTCAAGAAATATTAGCATGTCAGTCATGAGAGGAATCGTAGTGCTTGCCTTGAGCTACTGTTCCCATTCTCTTCGAGTCTGCATATCTAGTTTTTGCTAAGTATCTATTCCCAGGTCTGAATATTTATTCCTAGTGATTTTAATTCCAAAAGACAAGTTCTTGTTGCGTCTAGCAGCTTTTTTATATTTTTATAAGATTCATTGCAGGCCGTTAATGAAAACAAACGCTTCAGTATTTGTTCTACAAGTTTTCTTTCATTATGCAATCTCTTCTCGAGAGCATCCCATTATAAATCATAATTTGAATCTGCCGCCGGATATTCGTTGACCATACTAAGTGGTGTTCCAGTATATGAAAACTTGAAATAAAAATATTTTTGTACTTTTTTAAGGGCATTATTTTGATGTACAAGCGTCTTAAACATATCCCGATATGCAATCCATTCTAAGTAATCTCTAGAAAAATTTGGCAAATCAATTTCCGGAAGTCTTGCTCCATTGCTGAAAGATTCGTTGCGGCTAGTTGTCGTGAAGGTACTTGCGCTTACGGTAGGAGTCCATGGGGAATCAAATTCAGAAAGCAAAGGAAGACGTCATTTTACATATTAGTTTCCTGAATTTAGCTCGAAATTCGTACGGAAATTTTAGCAAGTATGAAACCATAGGTACTACGATAGTTTAGAAATTTGTTTCATAAATTGTTGGGTTATTTGTTAGCGCATGCACAAGTCCCGTGATTGGGTACCAAATAAGATCAATAAAAAAACAATTAAAATTTTATTGGATTGAAATGTAATTTATTTTAAATTCATTAAAGTGTTCTTTACTATTCAGAATTCAGATTTAATATAATTTGATTTATTAAAAGAAGTCCGCCTTTTTCAGTTCTTAAAATATCAAACAAGAAATTTGCGGATTTATTGATGCTGCGAAGATCTGCTTATACAATTGTAATTCTATGCTTTTGTCTACAAACATGTTTCTATATTTACTTTACAAACAAGTACTTGTATGTTTACATGTATGTATAAATGTTATTACAATTAAAATATTAACCGTTAGGTATTTTAAACATTTTCAGTAAACCAATGACAAATTTAAGCAAATTAAGAAAATTTTAAATTTTGGAGACTTAAAACTTCTATAGTGTTTTCAGTTAAAGTTTTTTTTTTAATAATGATAACAAGTTTGGGAAAAAAACTTACTGTGATAATATCTTGAAGCTGTTTCTTTATATCTTCTTGTCTGTCAAACATATCAATGATCTCTCGACCCATGAAAGAGTACATTGGTAACACTTAAGTCACATTGGTTCTTGATGGTGATTTCGTTTTAACTTTTTGGCCAATTATTCATCATTGCACTTATCTTTTTCCCTACGTCTAAATACCTATAAGTACCAGGAGCACCTTGCGGCAAAGAGTCAACAATCATGTTCTCCTCGACACCTTCTTCGTCATCTGTTAGCACACTCGGTTTGCGTGGTATTATTGCAAAGTCATACTCTTTATCAGCATCACTATATTCCAAAATCGAATTTATTGCTTCTTTTAAGCCATTGAAAGTGTAAGAAACGTTATAACATTTAGAATTCATCGAAAATAAGTAGTATTAAAAACTTAAAATTTTGCACACTATACTTTTATACACCTGATGCACCTCTTTTGGATTCCGCCGCTGTACACAACTCAGTACAGTAGTATTCCAAGTAATAATTGGAATCCACTTATTTAAAATTTATTTTATAAAGGGAAATGTACTCTATAAAAAAATATATCAAAAACTAAAAATGTTTTTACGAAAGAATTAATAAATGATAAAAGAACTTGCATATTTGCGTATTGGAATATACTGAGACTTCAGAGATCATTCTACAACAGTTTTCATCACTACAGCTGAGTTTTTCTTTTCTTTTTCAGTGCTACCTTTTTTACTTATTAACTAATAGACAGAACACACTTATAACTTTTATAATCTAATAGCAGACTTCCAACTTTTGGGTGTACTGAATTGGGTGCAGAGGCGCCAAATGGGTAAAATTATAAAGTATGCACATAAAACTGAGAGATAACTTTGTTTATTCAGTTTGCTCCATCACGCAGGATATGTAATGTGAACAACAGAGATTTGCGTAATGAAATAAAAGAGCGAACGACGTTATTCAGAATAACGTGTAAACATTCTATAAGCCATAACTGTTAAATTGCGATTACGATTAGTAATCAATTACATCACTTTTTAAAAACAATCGTAAGGATTATGTAATTATAAAATTAAAAATTTCTGATTACGAATTGATTACGATTACAAATAACTAAAAAATAATTCGATTTACTGGCAATTACTGCAAAAGAATCAAAAAGTAATTCAATTATTTTTAATAATTGTGTAATGCAGTTTTTTCGAAACAGTTAATTAAGTTCTGAATTGCTTGAATTAATCGTTCAGAATATAACAAGCACAGTTTTGGATACACTTTATACGTTAAAAACTGTAGTACATTTAATTATAAAATTAAAAATATATTTTCAAACATTACTGATTTTTTGGTTTTAGAAATGATGGTTATCAAATGGAAGAAAGTATACTTCTCTCAGTCGGTAAGCTGCACCCAATTCTTTTATTAGACTTATTGAAAGAGTAACGTCGGTTTCAAATTGTAAACGCATTAGAGAATGTTTAAATGGTAGTAGCTAATAATCATAGCCAGTTACTCGCTAATGTTATGCCTTACCTGCAATTTGACCATATTAGCTTTTTTTAAGCTAAATTTGGGTTTTTTATATTTGATTCAGCTTTTCAATTTTTCATTTAGCTTTAAGCTTTTTTCAAAAATTAATTTAGCTTTTTTAAACCTTTTCTGAAATTTAAACAAAAAAGGACAAAAGAGCAAACACATACATTTGTGTGTGTATAGTAACTAAATAAACAAAAAACTAAATTGAATATAGGTTTCTTTCCTTTAACGCTTAAAAAAGTTAGTTATGTTCTAGGTTTGTGCCTTTGCTATTGTGAACTTAATCGCCTGTGTTTTACTTATTATTTATAAAAACTTCTTTCTAAAAATCGGGAAAAAATAAATCGTTTGTGCAAATGGAGTGCTTATTTAAAAGTTGACATTTTGATTTACATATTTGGTCAATAGAGTTTTTAATTCGTCGTTAGTTGATATAAAAAATGATAAGAGGCTGTATTATACTACAAAAATGATTTAGAAAAGGCTGGCTATTTAAGGAAGCCGCATTAATTGATCAAAGAAATTTTCTAATAGAATTGTCATCAGTGAAACGCATCGAAATCAAACTTTTATAAGTGAATCACTACGGGGAATGAAAACAGATAATAGAATGATAATATTAAACTAAAGAAATTTAAATAAAGGTTTGACCATTAAAATGCCAATGAACATCTTTGACCTGACAACAATTGGCCATACTTGGCCGAGAAGTTTCAACTCATGCAGTCTTTAGGTCGACTGTAGCTTTTTCAGATTCTTAGCCAATGGCTAATATTAAAATTGACCAAATAATATCAAAATTTACTAAACATTTATTCTACAACTTTTTTTAAAACTATCTTCACTCATCCGGTGTTGCCCGAAAATCTCCCAATCCTATCAGTTTCTGTGCCACTTATTTGTCTTTATAAGGACAATGCAAAGGCGACGACTGAAGTAGTTTTTTTTTTAAAAGAAAAAATAAGTATCAATACAGACGAAATGTGATAACTCTTGTTACTAACTGGGCCCGCATTCCGCCGACTAGCCTCAGTAAAGAATTCGACGTCTTTGCAGAAGCTCCTCCATGGGGCTATTTTCTCACGCCTTATTGCGCATTCAAGCTTCTTCTTCTTGATTTTATAGTGTTCCCATTCGCCTTGGGTCTGTTAAAGGCAAGGAGGCCTAGCCTTTCTCTGTACGCAAAATGCTTCTGCGAGGCTGCAGCCGCCATTTTAAGTACAGTAGATAATATTCCCGCTGCTTTGTCAATATCCGAATAATTACGGATAGTAGGGGGAGTCTGTGGAAGACTCGCCTGTAGTCTAGCCCAAAGAGAGACCAATCAGTACCCTTTTTGTTAACAGTAAGAATCTTCCTACTAGGGGAAGTAGACATATTATCGATAGAGATGGTAATGTATCTGTGATCCGAGAATGAACATTCACCAGGTACATACCAGTTCTTAATAATTTCAGAAGATTACCCACTTACTAGGGTGATGTCCAATACTTCCCTCCTGTTCACAGTGAGAAAGGATGGTTCATCACCAATAGTAATACTCAAATTATTTGATGCCATAAAATCAAAAAGACACTCACCTCTTTCATTGGTATCCTAGTTCCCCACATCTCGTGATGTGCGTCTGCATCGCAGCCAGTTATAACTGAAGTACCCGTTTAATATGCCTATGCAACTAGTTGGCTTACTGGTTCTTGCGAGAGACTAAGACCATAGTCGTATGCGAAGTACGATGATACTACCAAGAGAGATCCATTGACCTGTTAGTCTTCCCCGTCATCAGACGCTTCCTTTGTGTCGAGGTCGGAGCTACTCTGTTGTTCACACGGGTTTTACATCCCAGCTTGGAGATGCAACGATGGACGGGCATCTGCCTTATATCATAAAATATAATTGCTCCGAAATCATAGTTGATTATGTCATCGCGGGCCTTGATCAGGGGAGCGATTGATCATTTACATAATAATCGCAACTCGAGCAGCTGCCCTTTACCTCACTGACTTCCACTACCCTCCAATCTTCGGTGGCAGGTCAGTATTGCTAAACTTCAGAATCTCAGCAGGAGTAGAGGTTCTACAAGTATACGTGCCCTCGACCGATGAAGTTGAGGAATCCGATCTAAAGGGATAGCATCCAGCTTACCTCCGGCCAGACTTCTTCTCGTTTGGAGGTTTAAAGGGACTTGAAGAGACTTTAGTTCTTGGCCGCCTATAGGATGCGCAGATACCTGTGCAAATTGTTCAGCTGACCTTTGCCGCTTTTGTGCTGCACCTGAATTCACAATGGAAGCGGAGGGACGGGTGGAACCTGCCGCTTTAGCCGATTTACGGTATGTTTTAGCGGTCTCAGCTGCGATTTTAGATTGGGAGCCAATGGCTGAAATAGCGCAGAGAAAGCGTCTGCAAGGGTGGGCGCTGATTTTCGGGTATTCTTATTTCTAATATCCACAAAAATTTTGGTCCCTTAAAGCCGCTGTCCAATGCCCAAATGGAGGGTAGGAGAAGACTCAGACTTGAACACGCTACCGGTCGCGGCCACTCGGAGGCAGGAAGTCTTCTTGTGTGGTTGTCCATAACGATCGTTCATTGACTGTGGGTCCATACCTGACCACCCAATAATGTATGCTTTTTTCGAACTTAGACGTGGGAGAAGTTAAAGCGCTTTGTTTTCTTGCATTCATCATCCATTAAAGGATGTTATCCAAAGTTACATCTTCAAATACTAGGCTAAAACGAAGAACTTTGAGTTCATAGCACATTCCTACAACACAAGTAGTTATTAGTGTATATCTTCGTAACTATAAAAAATAAGGTCCTCAGACTTCTCACCTATAGAACTTCCCTAACAAAGTCGTTATTTTTTCAAATAAAAGGCTAAAAATGTGTAAAGGTTTGTGAGCTGTACCCTTATCGGTCAAAAACTTTTTTGTTTGGTTTGTCTGATCACTCGTTTTCTAATCATAAATATTTGCAATTTTATGTTAATGAAGAACCACTGGAAAAGGTGGTTTTCAGGAACTATAAGAAAACGGACTGGGGTTCCGTCGAGAATATCCTATTAGTGAATCTGAGTTTGAACTACTGGTCAACGCATTAACTGATGCGTGCAGGACTACACTTGATAAGTCCTGAAAGAGTACGGGCTTTAGGGATGGCAGGAGCAAAGGAAAGCCCAAATGGTAGAACGGAGAACTTCAGGATCTGAGATCCATCACTAGAAGGCTTTTTAATAGGGCCAGGTCTAGCACTGCTCGAAAGGATTGGGCAGTTTATAAGACGAGTCTTAATCTGTGTAAGAGCGAGTTTAGGAGGGCGAAGCGGAGGTCGAGAATTTCTGTGGAACCATAATTTATTTACTTGCCGACGTTCGAGAGTTTTTAAAAAGACACGTTATGATCAGCTTTAGTGGTCAGATAAGTCTTTCTTTGTTTTATCATATTTTTACATTTTACTTAAAATACATTACAATTTTGCTAACTTAGCTTAAAATTACATTTGCTGTTTAACATTTTGATTTGTATAAGTGTACCCATTAATCAAGTTTTATGATATTGATAATTATTAAAATTGAATGTACAATTTCGAAAAGGGCACATTTCCGAATATTAAAAGTTCACAGGAAATGAAAAAAAATAATTATTGTTTATATATATATATATATAAATATATATATATATATATATATATATATATAATAATTATTTTATATATATATATATATATATATATATATATATATATATATATATATATATATTATAATCAGTATCCAAATATTTCTAAAATTTTCAGTTACAAATTAGCCCCAAAATATAATCCGTATAAAATTTTTTTGAACTATTATACTTCATTAAAAAGAATTAGTTTTTTCCTTTCCTGTGAAATATAATCCGTATAAAATTATATATTAAATTATATATATATATATATATATATATATATATATATATATATATATATATATATATATATATATATATATATATATGATAACGAGTCTACAAAACTGAACGAAAAAAAACCATATTAATTTGCAGAAAATTTTATTTTAGGTATCAGAAAATTACGGGCAATATTTCTACTAAAAATAAATACTATAATCTTATCAAAAATCTTCTTCAGGAAGCTCTTTGTCATTTGTAGTTGGCCATTGCAGTATTTCGTCATAAAATCCTGTAAATTCTGTCAGTATATATTGCATGAGTTTTACAATATCTGCAGTTTTCAGATAACTAATAAGGTACTTTGTCTCTATAAGTTCGATATGGAAGAAGAAGAAAAAATAACGGGTTTGCGCGTTAAACAAATAAAAAAGCGGTGCAGCATGGCATTTTTTGTACTTTATGTTTAAAAAATAATTTCGAACAGAGCACATCTCCTAGAGTTGTGACCTATCTGCCATGACGTATAAGGTAGAAAGAATGCTAGGAATGATAGTTTTTCAAGCGTAGTAGGCGCTCGAAAAAACGCATTTGCCAAAATGTGCGAGATGTGCCCTTTTCGAAATTGCATATTCAATTATATTAAAATGTTAATTCGTAATTTAATTACTTTGGGAACATCATGTCTTGTGAAATGCACTGAAAATATGGAATTAGGTTATTGTCGGGTTTTATTAATTTGTCTTAAAAATTCATCGAATTTATCAGGTTCATTGGACTTTATGTTAATATAGTTACTTGTATACGTAACTTCTCCCCCCTGTGGTACAGAATTTTTCTGAATTCGTTTGCTTAATTTATTTTACGAAAATAAACAATGCCTAAAGAAGATACAAAAAGATCAGTGCATTTAAAACTGTATTATGTGATTTTAATCTATTGGTTTGGGTCAAGGCCATCGTGGTATTGCCATTCTTAATTTGTGTTATTAACAGTGTTACCAATTGCGTATTAAACGGTGTTACCGTACCGATTTTGGGTGTAATATTTAAATTAACAGAAATAAATCCAATGCTGTAGTAAATGCAAGAATGTTCATAAATAACGTCAATTGAATATAAAAATCGGCACAATATGCATAGACAGTCAGCTATAGTTAGACAGTCATTGTGTAAAGTTATAATAAAAATAAATAAATAAAATAAAGTGTTGAGTAAATTTGAGTGGTAAGTGCTAGAAAAATAAGTTGTATACTGTACAAGTAAGTTTCTGTGGAAAGTTGGTGTGAAATGAACAGACTAAAATAAAACAACAACTACGTGTTATTTATTTCAAATGTTTTAGAAAGGTTAAAGCGTAACAATATTCATATTTTAACTGTTCTCCAAATCGTAATTATTAATATTATTGTAAGTATGAGAAATTTTTCCCGTATAAAACTTTATTATGATTTTTTAAATTAGAAATATTGTCGGATTGATTTTATTTTCTTCATCTATTCGCACGGAAGTCAGTTTTTCCATAAAATTTTTATATCGCAAGCACATAATATCTCGATCGACTTCTTTAACCAAATTAGAATAGTACTAATCATTAATTTCTATTGAACAATTGTTAAATTAAATCACATAATTTCAATTTGAAATAGTATTATTTTTATTACATGTTTATTTTTATTAATTCCCATAACGTTCCATGAAGGAACATGGGGACTTCTCTCAGTCAATGACCTGCACCCGATTCTATTTTTAAAGTCATTGAAAGTGACCTACAGCTTAACGCCGGCTTCGAACGGCAAATGCGTTAAGAGAAGTTCTCAATAGTAGTTATACTCATACTTATAACCAGTTACTAGTATAGTATATATATATATATATATATATATATATATATATATATATATATATAGTATATAACCAGTTAAAGTGTACCGCTGTCGAAATACTTTTTTCTTTTTTAAGATGGTATGACCCGAATCGACGACCTTCTGGTTGGTAGCCGGATGTCTTACCTACCATACCACAACGGCAAACTACATTGTATTGTTTACAAATTAATGTACTACGTTTTTAATCATGATTTTTGTTTCATCTAACGCTATAATTTCTAATTCTCTAATTGTTATTAACCTCAAATTTTTTGTGAATATACAAGGAGTTTTGGGTTTTAATTGCCTAAAATGTTTATTTACTTCAAATTGCATTATTTTATCCTTATACATACGTAAAAACTTACTCTGTTCTAGCTTCAATTTGTTTTTGAATCTTATTTGGTAATGATAAAATTTTTCTTATTTACGATTATATGAAAAATGTTGGTATTTTAATGCTTAGTATTAAATAAGTGTTACGATACTAAAAGTTGCTATTCCTAATGGCAAATATTTTAATTTATTAAAATCAATATTACACTTGTTAATTTAATGATTTGTTAAGATATTTAGATGAACTAATCTGTACTTTACTGCGACAACGTTATCTTGAATTTGATCTATTTTGTTTGTTATCAACTGAATTTTTGTAAATTGTTGTAGATCAATGGTGTTCATATCATAGGGCAATTGTTTAAGCTTAACTCACACGTATTCTTACGCTCTTGGTTTTAGTCCTTTCTTTGTCTGTGTTTTTTTTTTCAGAAGCACTGGAAAAAATTTGCTTTTAGTCTTCAAATTTCTTCCAGCGCTGAAACACCGACGAATTAACATGTGGAGTGCCTCTTTGTGGATTTTTTTTTATATTCCACTGAATGTACTGATTAAAAGTATTGACAATGCCCATCTAATATTTTATGATTATTAATGAATTTGACAATCCTCAATGAGTTATAATTTTTACGCAAAACATTTACATTTTTATATTATTAATTTAAATTAATTCTTAGAAAACTTAATACTACTTTTAACCTGTTATAAAATGTTTTTCTTATTTTCTCACCAACACAAAAACATTTTTAATTTTGCACAGCAATGTTGTAGATACAGATATTGTTTGTACAGCTCAATTCTGAAAATTCCCTGGAAATAAATTCCCTGCGAATACGTTTTTCTCAGTTATAAAATTCTTCCATTCCAAAAAGACAGGGAGAAGGAATTTCGGAAATTTATAAAATATTTGTATGGCATAGTTTAGGTATTTCAACAAAAATTTTTGTATCCTACATTTGATATTGAAAATTTATTAAATTGATAACTCTAAATATAAACTGAAATAATTTTTTTTGTGTATTAAGTTAATTTGTTTTATTGAGGCTTCTTTTCTTTCAAGAAAAGATGTGTTTAACAAACATAAATATTAAGAAACTTAAAACTACAAGTATTACTTAAATAACAGTGACATTATGCGTATGCAACTTGCTTAGCCCATTAAAATAGAAAATAAATTAATTAAAAATTAAATTTAGAAATAATGATAAAGACAGTGATAGGATAGGTAAATAAGCGAGTCTCTACATAAAGTATACTCTTAGAATCATCAAATTCACGAGGAAAGGAATATATAAAAATTGTGTACAAATGAGGTGTCAAAATAAAGCATTGTGGTACGCCACAAATAATCATACCCTCGGAAGAAGATGCATGTCCAAGCTGAAGATAAAATTTTCTTTGATCGAAAAAGCTCTTGAATAACTTGACGATTGATGGATTTAAGCCAATGGAAATCATTTTATAAAGAATTCCGTCGTGATTAGCCTTATTAAAAGTTTTATCTATAACCAGAAAAACCGCTATAGTACATTTACCCTCACATAGGTTTTCTGAAACATCGGTATGAAATTTCAGCAAATCGTGAACAGTAGAGTAACTCTCTTTAAATCTGAATTGATTCTCAGGAATGTATGCTGTTTTCAAACACATATCCATCTTATCTCTAATCACCTTCTCAAAAAATTTCCCTAGGTTAGAAAGTAGAGAAATCGATCTTAAACTATTTATGCCAGTATTTCCCTTTATCCGTCTTCTAAGCTTTCGGAAAATACCAATTATTCAAACGATTATTGAATATAATAGTCAAATATTCAAAAGCCTTAATGGGAAACTTTCTAATCAAATAATTAGAGGCATAGTCTTTTCCACACGATTTTCTGTTATTTAAACACTATTTAAATTTGTAAAATCGGACATTCCCTGACTGTTTAATTCATTTGCAGTAAGATTACAGTTTAACAAATGTCCAGTTTTGGAAATCACATTATTAATGGACTCTGCTATTCGAGAGGTATAAGCCTCAAAAGAGATATACCTTGGTAAACAGAGCCGAAATGGTCCTTTAAAACATTTATTTCTGATCAATATCCGATATCTTATTACCATCAACTGAAATTTCTTCTAAATAAGATTGTTTCCTATTTCCAATGACATTATAAATTACTTTATAAGGCAATGAACCAAGTCTATTTTGTCTCAGTTTGTCTTTAAAGATGTTAGCCTGTTCTAACTCAACTTGTTCCATTATTAAAATTTTAATGAGACCTATTTGTTTCTATATTAGTAAATATTGAGGGTGTTTTCTATTAAAAGATTGATAAAAAAAAATATTTTACATCTTTTTGCCAATTATACATTAAATTTTCTGTTGTTTGAGAACTGTTTCGAATGTATTCTTGTCATAAAACTAATAAATGTTGAAAATTTCTCTATAAAATAATCTATTTCCGTGAGAAGCACCGCCTGGATATGCTGGATAGGAATTACAAATTCTAACAGAAATTGATTCGTTTTGATTCCAAGTAAATAACACTTCGCCATTAAAGTTATTTGTATTGTCTACCTGGGTCGACACCCAGAATTAAGTCATTATATGATCTAGAGAAATTTACGACTAAAGAAAGGTCCTTACAAATAATATGGGTACTACAATAGAAAGAAACTATAGAAATAAATAGAACCACAAAGGATTTTGTTAACACTGCCATTAACTAAAACATTTACAACTATAAAAAAATTTGGAAACTTAACACCATGAATACTTCCGAAAACGATAAGTAATTTCTTACAACTATTCCGACATTCAACGAACTATTATCTTTCAAAGTAAAACTATCAACGTATATTCTGGAATCCTGAGGTAAACGTAATTCCTGTAGAAAAGCAATGTCAATTTGAGAACCAACAAGTAGTCTATTAAGCTCAATTTTTTTACTAAAACGAACTAAAGAGCCAATATGAAAACTAGCTAATTTAAAAAATTACGGACCATAAATTTTCTGCACTTCCCTGACCAAATTCAAGCATTCATTCTTAGCTTGTTCCTTTGACATACTCTTATAATCACTCATAAATTGGCCGATCTTTTCTTCTAGTGTAATGGGCTCTGGGCCGTATAGTAATTGTGCTATTTTCATAAACTCCTGAATAAACGAAGTCTTTTCTGGACTACGTTTTTGTGAAACTTTATTTCAATTAAAACAAAAGATTTATCTGCTATCACCATATTAGATAGATTATAGATTATTTCTTATCGTAATATATTTCTTGTACGCAGAACAACCTCTATAATTTGCGATGAGGCCATTTTCACTACAATTAACACACGAGACCAATGCATTCTCTTCTAGTACATAAGTGCACTCTCCAGGGGCGTGATTTTCGACACATTTTAAGCAAGAAAAAGGACAACTGCCGTTTGTTGAAAAATGTCCCTATTTTTGACACCTCCAACATTGTGGAACCATAGTACTTGTCTTCGGCCTGATCGAGAATATACATTAAGCCCAATAATTCACCTATTTTCTGTTCTGTTTAAGAATTATCAGAAAGAGACCTGTGTCAATTCCCTGCTTCCTGGAATGTTCTGCTGAAAGATTAGAGATTGAGTCCACTGTATCAGGAACAGTCTTGTCAATTTCAGATTTAATTTCAATCACATCAATTTTATGTTAAAGGACTCTACTTATTATGCTTTGACGCTTAAATTCTTTAGGAGTGTACGAATAAGAAGAAATATTTTTATCTTTTAGTAATTGCATCATCTCTAAATATGCAGATGCGCTTTTAAGATATAATTCACTTCTGTCTTTTGACAGGTTTTTTACTTTGTTTTTAATTTGTTTGATCAACAATGAATATGACATTTACGTTTTCCAGAAAAATAGCAGGGTTAAATTAATTCCTGGTCTTAATTTATTTTTTTTTTTTGTGTATTTCTTGTTTTAATATTATCGTGATCTGTGTTTGTGTTAGTGTTAGCTATTAAATTTATGATTTGTAAAACAACTTAAGTACTTTACTTGTTGAAATTATACTTTGTGTTTTTGAATCATGTTAGCCTTATTTGAACTATATTTTGTTTGCTAGAACAGGATGCTCATAGCTCTAGAGCCTGATACAGTCAGGATGATAAAAAATTTTAAGACAGCAAGAGAAATTTGGAAATACATTTAAGAAACTTATAATCGTAAGTCAACTAGACTGAAAATTTCCGTAAGTTACTCATTTTAAAAATGCAACCTGATCAAGGTACTTCCAATTATTTGATCGAATTCGATATTTATCTTTCATGCTTATCCGAAATGGATATTAACTTGGCTGAAAATCTATTAGTTGTTATTTTGCTTGATGGTTTGTCCGAAGAATATAACGAAGTTCGTGCTGCATATGATACCTCAAATGAATTTCCAGCATTGAATGGTTTAAGATCAATATTGCTTGAAATTAGAGATAAACAACAACATTGAAAGAAATGATGATGCACTTAAGGTAAAGAAATGGAATTCAAGATAAAGAAAAAGTAATCAAAAACAAAAAGTATTTCCGAAAATACTTTTTTTACAATTGTTATAATTGTGGCAGAAAGGGACACATGGCAAAAGATTATAAATTTAGACAAAGAGAACAAAATGATTTAGTTTGTGAATTACCTTCAACGGTGTGAAATATATAAAATGAAAGATAACATAAATATAAGTAATAGTCTTAACACATGATGCATAGATAGTGGAGAAACTTCTCACGTGTGTTATAATAATTCATTATTTATTGAAACAAATCTTAATTACAGAGAAAAGGTTAAGTTAGCAGATGATAAAGAACTTGCTGTAAAAGGAATAGGGACGGTTATATTAAACATTATATTAAATGGTCGAAGAATATCCTTTAAGTTGTATGTTCCTTAACTGAGAAGTAATCTAATATCCACTACAAAATTAACAGACAGTGGATACAATACTATAATGAGGAATCAAAACGCTCAAATTTTAAGAAACAACCAGATTTATTTTGTAGCTGAAAGGGAAAATAATCTCTATATTGTAAAATCAGAAAGTAACAGAAACAATATTTGCGGAAAAACTATCAGTTCAATTTCAAATTTAGAATTATGGCACAGAATACTTGGTATCTCAATATAAAAGATTTGACTTACTGAAGGTCACATGGAATGGTGTATGGTTTACCAGAGTTGAAAGTACATCAGCTAAACTGTGACTCTTGCGTTAAGGCAAAGCCGTCCAGAACATCATTTCCTAAAAAAATGAAATGTTAACAACCGATTTGCTAGAACTAATTCATACGCATATTTTTGGACCAATGAGAATCCAATCTGCTAGGAGAAAGAAATAATTCGTAATGTTTATAGACGATTACTCAAGAAAAGTTTGGGTTTACTTTCTTCAAAATAAATTGAGTACTTAAACACATTTAAAGATTTAAAGAAAAATGTAGAACCAATAAACCATTAGGAGTGCCAATGCTGCAGAACTTACCAGCAGAGAATATATCTTACTGATTCTGGAATACAGCAAAATGGAGTTGCTGATAGCATGAATATAACCCATGTAGAAATGGTCAGATGTTTAATTATAGAAGTAAATTTACCTGAGTTTTTGTGGGCTGAGTTAATAAGACCTGCAGCATATATTATAAATTGTTGTCTTACACACTTAAATAATAGTAAAACGCCAGAAAAATTATGGTCAGGAAAACTGCCACCTATTTGTCATTTTCCCAGAATAGGCTTTAGAGCATTTGCTCTAAATAATAAACTGGGCAAATCTAAGAGTGAACCCAGAAGTTATGAGTATGCTTTTGTCGGTTACGATGAAGAGTCTAAAGCTCATATATTACGAAGAAAAGGAACAACGAAAGTGATTAAAAGTAGAGATATTACATTTTTTGAGAACGAGGTTGGAAATAAAAATAGCCAACATAAAAATTAAGACAATGAGATTCGTTTTTATCAATATAATAAAGATGTTCGAAATAATAGTCAACAGTGTGCAGTTTTTTAAAGAAGGAATACCAACCAAAATACCAATGCAATACAAAATTTGTGTAGAAAATGATTCAAAAATTTCAGAATAAGCAGAAAGTATTGATAAAACAAAGTATCAGGTAATTATCGGATAACTTTTACATTTAGCTGCTTTTAGCCGACCTGAATACGCTATCACAATTTTGTTAAAATCCTCGTAAACAACATTGGACAGCAGCGATGTGTATAATTAGATATTTAAATTCGACAAAAGATTTTAATAGCTTATTGCAAAAATAATTTACCACTATTTGGTTATGTTGAAGCAAATTGTGACGCAGATATTAACGTTAGAAAATCACAGACTAGATTTTGCTTCTCTCTTACAGTTGGCGTAATATCTTTGGAATCAAGGAAGCAACGATCGAAGCGGAACACTTCGCTCTCTCTGAAACAGCCAAAGAAACTTACTATAAGAATTGGGTTTGAATTTGAAAACGTAACTACTTTGTATAGTGCTCAGCAAATGGCAAACTGTGAAAGTCATCACTGAAGGATGCATAGAGGTTAAGTATAATATATATATAGATGTATTAACCAAACCGTTACCAGCGATCAAGCATCAGTTCTGTATTTCATCCATGGGTATTCAATAAATTATTTAAGTTGAGGAGGCGTGTTAAATTATATGATTTGTAAAACAACTTAAATACTTTACTTGTAAAGCGTGTTTTTTATAGAGGTATAGAACTTTAAGTTAGCATTACTTTTCAAGAAGGCGACCGATTTAACAGCTGTCAAGTGATTTATTCTCAGTTTGGCTTGGAAATTCAACATGAATATACACGCCTGAACAACGCTTGTAAATAGTGCAAGAGAGAGATTACCGTTGCTCCCGATTTTCATAAGCGAATTTTGTTTAGCGATGAAGCACACTCCTGGTTGAATGGCTACGTCAACAAGCAAAACTGCCGCATTTGTAGTGAAGGTAATCCTCCAGTGTATGTGGAAACACCGTTACATCCAGAAAAACTGATTGTTTGGTGCGCTTTATGGGCTGGTGGAATCATTGGTCCGTACTTTTTCAAAAACGATAGTGGCCAGAACGTTACAGTCAATGGTGATCGGTATAGAGCCATGATTACTAACTTTTTCATTCCTGAATTGAATAACCATGATGTCCAGGAGATGTGGTTTCAACACGAGGGCGCAACATGTCACACAGCTCGTGCCACAATAGATTTATTGAAAGACATGTTTGTTGACCGCCTAATTTCACGATTTGGACATGTGAATTGGTTTAACACCGCTAGACTACTTTCTGTGGGGCTATGTAAAGTCATTGGTCTATGCGGTAAAGCCACAAACCCTTGAGTATTTGGAAGACAACATTCGCAGTGTTATTGCCGATATACGGCCACAAATGTTGGAAAAAGTCATCGAAAATTGGACGTCTAGGTTGGACTACATCCGCGCCAGCCGTGGCGGTCGTATGCCAGAAATCATATTTAAAATGTAATGCCACAAGATTATCTTTCGAACTAATAAATTCATGTCAATCGAATAATCCATCGTTGTTTTATTGCAAACATTATTGTTTCGAAGAACTGGTCGTTGGGCAGATTATATGTTCGGATATATGATTTTGAGCTTGTGTTTTCGCGAAAATCCACGCAAAATCCTCCAACGAAGAGGATAATAATAATAATAATAATAATAATAATAATAATAATAATAATAATAATAATAATAATAATAATAATAATAATAATAATAATAATAATAATAATAATAATAATAATAATAATAATAATAATAATAATAATAATAATAATAATAATAATAATAATAATAATAATAATAATAATAATAATAATAATAATAATAATAATAATAATAATAATAATAATAATAATAATAATAATAATAATAATAATAATAATAATAATAATAATAATAATAATAATAATAATAATAATAATAATAATAATAATAATAATAATAATAATAATAATAATAATAATAATAATAATAATAATAATAATAATAATAATAATAATAATAATAATAATAATAATAATAATAATAATAATAATAATAATAATAATAATAATAATAATAATAATAATAATAATAATAATAATAATAATAATAATAATAATAATAATAATAATAATAATAATAATAATAATAATAATAATAATAATAATAATAATAATAATAATAATAATAATAATAATAATAATAATAATAATAATAATAATAATAATAATAATAATAATAATAATAATAATAATAATAATAATAATAATAATAATAATAATAATAATAATAATAATAATAATAATAATAATAATAATAATAATAATAATAATAATAATAATAATAATAATAATAATAATAATAATAATAATAATAATAATAATAATAATAATAATAATAATAATAATAATAATAATAATAATAATAATAATAATAATAATAATAATAATAATAATAATAATAATAATAATAATAATAATAATAATAATAATAATAATAATAATAATAATAATAATAATAATAATAATAATAATAATAATAATAATAATAATAATAATAATAATAATAATAATAATAATAATAATAATAATAATAATAATAATAATAATAATAATAATAATAATAATAATAATAATAATAATAATAATAATAATAATAATAATAATAATAATAATAATAATAATAATAATAATAATAATAATAATAATAATAATAATAATAATAATAATAATAATAATAATAATAATAATAATAATAATAATAATAATAATAATAATAATAATAATAATAATAATAATAATAATAATAATAATAATAATAATAATAATAATAATAATAATAATAATAATAATAATAATAATAATAATAATAATAATAATAATAATAATAATAATAATAATAATAATAATAATAATAATAATAATAATAATAATAATAATAATAATAATAATAATAATAATAATAATAATAATAATAATAATAATAATAATAATAATAATAATAATAATAATAATAATAATAATAATAATAATAATAATAATAATAATAATAATAATAATAATAATAATAATAATAATAATAATAATAATAATAATAATAATAATAATAATAATAATAATAATAATAATAATAATAATAATAATAATAATAATAATAATAATAATAATAATAATAATAATAATAATAATAATAATAATAATAATAATAATAATAATAATAATAATAATAATAATAATAATAATAATAATAATAATAATAATAATAATAATAATAATAATAATAATAATAATAATAATAATAATAATAATAATAATAATAATAATAATAATAATAATAATAATAATAATAATAATAATAATAATAATAATAATAATAATAATAATAATAATAATAATAATAATAATAATAATAATAATAATAATAATAATAATAATAATAATAATAATAATAATAATAATAATAATAATAATAATAATAATAATAATAATAATAATAATAATAATAATAATAATAATAATAATAATAATAATAATAATAATAATAATAATAATAATAATAATAATAATAATAATAATAATAATAATAATAATAATAATAATAATAATAATAATAATAATAATAATAATAATAATAATAATAATAATAATAATAATAATAATAATAATAATAATAATAATAATAATAATAATAATAATAATAATAATAATAATAATAATAATAATAATAATAATAATAATAATAATAATAATAATAATAATAATAATAATAATAATAATAATAATAATAATAATAATAATAATAATAATAATAATAATAATAATAATAATAATAATAATAATAATAATAATAATAATAATAATAATAATAATAATAATAATAATAATAATAATAATAATAATAATAATAATAATAATAATAATAATAATAATAATAATAATAATAATAATAATAATAATAATAATAATAATAATAATAATAATAATAATAATAATAATAATAATAATAATAATAATAATAATAATAATAATAATAATAATAATAATAATAATAATAATAATAATAATAATAATAATAATAATAATAATAATAATAATAATAATAATAATAATAATAATAATAATAATAATAATAATAATAATAATAATAATAATAATAATAATAATAATAATAATAATAATAATAATAATAATAATAATAATAATAATAATAATAATAATAATAATAATAATAATAATAATAATAATAATAATAATAATAATAATAATAATAATAATAATAATAATAATAATAATAATAATAATAATAATAATAATAATAATAATAATAATAATAATAATAATAATAATAATAATAATAATAATAATAATAATAATAATAATAATAATAATAATAATAATAATAATAATAATAATAATAATAATAATAATAATAATAATAATAATAATAATAATAATAATAATAATAATAATAATAATAATAATAATAATAATAATAATAATAATAATAATAATAATAATAATAATAATAATAATAATAATAATAATAATAATAATAATAATAATAATAATAATAATAATAATAATAATAATAATAATAATAATAATAATAATAATAATAATAATAATAATAATAATAATAATAATAATAATAATAATAATAATAATAATAATAATAATAATAATAATAATAATAATAATAATAATAATAATAATAATAATAATAATAATAATAATAATAATAATAATAATAATAATAATAATAATAATAATAATAATAATAATAATAATAATAATAATAATAATAATAATAATAATAATAATAATAATAATAATAATAATAATAATAATAATAATAATAATAATAATAATAATAATAATAATAATAATAATAATAATAATAATAATAATAATAATAATAATAATAATAATAATAATAATAATAATAATAATAATAATAATAATAATAATAATAATAATAATAATAATAATAATAATAATAATAATAATAATAATAATAATAATAATAATAATAATAATAATAATAATAATAATAATAATAATAATAATAATAATAATAATAATAATAATAATAATAATAATAATAATAATAATAATAATAATAATAATAATAATGAAAAAAATATTTCCTTTTCCGATCTTATATTAAGGTTAACTGTAATTTTGTTAAAGAATATGAAAGATAAGAGATAGAAACTGAATGGAGGCAGTTGAAATAGTTGAACTTTGAACAATTAAAAAATGTTTTCTTGAAAATGATGTTACCCAAATCTGAGAGATTCCAGTCCATTTTATATTTATATTTATTAAAAAATAAAATTTCTTAATAAACACATCTTAGAAACATTGTTCACAAAATGTATTAAGCTCAAAAATTTGAAAGTCCATTTGCCGCTTGTTTAAATAGGAGAGTATTGTTCCCGAGAACAGCTTATTAGCAGGGAACCTATTTTCCTGGGAATATTCGTGATAGGGCTGATTTTCGAAATTGAAGAGAGATAAATTTGCTGTGGAGATTTCATTTATACATTATAGGGGAATAGGGGAAAAATATTCAGATAATTATTATTCTTAACTGAGCTGTATATGTTTACTTTTGTAAGTTATAAAATTAAAACTAAATATAGTATAAATTTCATAAAATGTTAAAAGTATTCGCTTTCGCCAAGATTACAATTTACTAAACTGACATTTGCACTACCACCATTTGAAATTCACCAATATTTAATTGAATTTACAGTCGTCATTTTAGATAAATCCTTAGGCGACACATTTTATTTGGTGTTCACACAATCATGTTTAAGCAACTTTTGGATTAAGCAAGTTAATTTTTAAATGTTCTCCCATACAATGAAATGTTTTGAAAACACTTAACATAAACGTGTTTAATATTTAAATTCTTTTCAATAACATGAAAGTCAGGGTACGGATACTAGTTTTTAGCATGTTCACTTGATATTTTATTGAAGCCTTTGACTGAACAAGCTATTAAGTGACAACACGCCAAAAAAATAAAACATCAAATAAATTTATGCAAATCTGCAACTTTCTCCAATAATCAGTATATCTTTTTAGAAATTTTTTTAGCCTCTTTAAAAATATCGTATAGTGAATAGAAATTTTTAGAATTTGAAACTTAAAAAAATTTATGTATGTATAAATTTAAATTTAAAAAAATTTATGTGTGTAAAAAAAAACTGATGATAAAAATGTATCGTCTTTTTAATAATTATGGTGTTAAAAACTTTGTTTAGTTTTTTCAAAAAGTGTCTTAAACATGTTTAACTTTAGTAGTGAGAACATAATATTATTAGAGAATAATGAATGTGAACAAACAAAAAACTTTGATTTATGTAATTAATATGCTTGTTATTTCACAAGAAAAGTTAATAATTTTGGACGTTTTCTCTGATTCCGAGACTCCGATTTTCACCCTTCCCACGTTTTATTTTGAGCAAAATATACCCACTTATTTTAGCTGGATCTACCTGTATTACAAATTTGGACAACATCGGATCAGTTGTTCGCGCATAATTTAATGACATAAAAAAAAACAAATAACCCTAAAGAGAAATATATAATATACCTACATATATGTACTTACATATGTATATAATTAATAGACAAAAGCGTTTTTTAAAATTCCTTTTACGCCCGTATTACTACAAAAATTTGAAAAGATATATTTATATGGTTTTAAATTGTTTATTTGTTTAAATTACTTATGCAAATATTTTAAAACATGAATACATAATTTTCATTTAAATAAAGAAATATTTTTGTAAAAATTGTGCGTTTAAATCTTTTTGATAGCATTCTTCGTTTTGATGCTGTAAGCGTTCAAATTTATATTTTGAAAGCGCAGGAAATAAGCTGTGTGCCACTGTATGCATGTTATTGTAAAGTTTATATCAGGGGTGACCAAAAGGAGAAATTAATTTATGTAGTAGTATTAGTAAGTTTTCGCTGTGTGCGTTGAAGAAAAAACTGAAATGGTAAACAACAACACAAACAAACAATTTTAAAAAACGAAGCAATATACGCCAGCTGTCATGAGCATCTATCCCAGTATTGAATAAAATTTGCTCTCTTATTTATTTTGTTATTATCTGCTCATTTTCATTCGGTTGTATACATATACGCAGTAGATGGTTCACAGCCAGATGATACTCGAACGGGCTTATCTGTTCATATGCGATCTATATACAGGTAAGAGGCTCGATTATCACGTAATCTTAATAACGTAACCCTGGAAGGAACTATAGGTCACCTTAAATGTTGGGACTTGGACCGAGAGGGAACAAAATAGGAGGAAATGGTAAAAAATAACTAGAGGTAACGAAGCAAGCTGGGTTTAAGTTAGTAATAACAATAAATTCTTTAGTAATTTTCTAAATACTCAACCTATATTGATTAGATTGCTTATGGATACAAGAAGAAATCTTGCGTAGGCCGGTTTGAGCATAGGCGAAATATATTTATATCTATTAAATCAAGCTCAATAAAACAAAAAATTAAAATCGTTAAACTGTAATATTGTATATTAACTGCTTATTATAAATCTATATTTCCAAATCTCTAAACTTTCTAAATAAATATGTACATATGCATATGTAGATATGCATATCTTTTCTTTGCAATTTAAGTTATAAAGTTTGAGTTCTTCAATTTCGGCCAGTCGATTACACAATTTATATTAAGAGAAAGTATAAATTCGAAAAATAAGTATGTAGTGTAAAGCAAACAATTCACACAAAGATTTTTTGATTTGAATATAAAATTCGATAATAGTTTGGCAACTTTTTGACATTTCTATTCTATAAATAATAATCATAACTTGTAAATATTTTATAAAAAAAAGCAAATTGTTATAATTTCATGCAAAATAAAATATTCATGATCCATCAATGAAACTCAGAATAATTATGTGGACTGGTAAAAATGAATTATTAGCACAATATTGGAATTTTAATATAATACATACATACATCTCTATATATATATGTACATATACATATATACATATGTATGTATGTATGTACGTGTGTATAAATGTATTTATTTTTATATGCAGCACTTATATCAACATTTTATCCAACGGCCTTTTCGATGAGAACTAGATTTAAGAAAGAACATGATTATTATGATTTTGAACCAGATGTAGATGATTTGATTGGCTTAAATAATATTCAAAAATCCAATAACTTACGTTACTATGGATTGCCACGTTCAGATGTTGAAACTATAACCGAAACGCCATCTCAAGTTCAGGAGACTACATGCAGTAAATATTTATCATGATTTTTTAAGATGGATCTGACAATAAATTTTATTTTAATAAAGTCACTTTAGAAACTTTTCCCGAGCAAGAAGAATACACAACACCTTTGGCGGAAGAAACAACTGCAAAGCCACATAGCATTAGTAATTCTATTCAAGATGCTAAATCAAAAGAGTTGCAACGTTTAGTGCAACTTCTTTATATTGCTCAAGCACGAGTTCAACTTGAAGCTTCTGAAATCAAAAAAGCACAAGCGGTTGCCAATTCTGCACAACAGTCTCTTGAGGAGGCCGCAAATCGTGTACGCGCTATAACAGCTGCTTTGCAAAACTCTCAACACGAAGTTGCAAATGCTGCAATTCGAGCGCAAACGGCTCAGTTGCAACTTGCTGCGCATGATCAACTTTTGTTTGCAGCTCGGCAAGATGTAGATGCCTTGTCATCGCAAATGGTAGCCTTACAGGCAGCTGAAGGCATTTCCGAGCCTCAAATAACTGTAAACTTAACGAATTTAATGGACAAACTTAAGCAACCACTGAAAGAAAATGAACTACCAACGCCAGTACCTCCTATTGTGCCCATGCCTGCGCAATCCTCACAACAAAAGAAGCCACGACAGCGACAACAGCATTATGGACACCCAATTCATCGTAACCCATACTACAAGTAATGTGTTTTTACTTGTAAATTGTATTTAAATTATTATATTATAATTTTAATGCATATATTTTTAATAGTATTTATTCACTAAAATACTCAGATTTTCTTATATTTTTCTAATTAAATACTAAATAGTTATATTTTTCATTTTTTTTTTTTAATAAACCAAATCAATACTGTGATCTAAATATGTTAAGTATGTATGAGGGAGATAGAACGGTTATAAACCGACCGGTTTCTTTGGTTTTGTCGAATACGGTTTTTTAAAATGTCCATTTTTCGAATACAAAATAAGCCGGTTATTTTAACATGAATAACGGGTTAATTTAAATTATGTGTAATTTTTATACGTTTTTATATTTTTTATTGCAAATATGCCCAACGTTAAGTCTTTTTCTAAATTTGATATATAACGTCTTATTTTTACACATGTATGTACATGTTATGACAGCCTTGAACGTCTCACAAAGAACGCGAAAACCCTGGTAGGTCAAAATACGTATGCACACTTGAGCAACAATAACTTTTTCTTATTTTCTGTAAATAAATATTAAATTTTTATATATGGAGAATGATTACAAACACTGGCTCCGAACTGCAGGTGTATTAGTTAGTGAAGTTTATCATAGTGTTAAAACTCATAATCAGTCGCTAGCAATACTGTGAGTTGATACCACTGTTGAAAATTGTCAGATGTTGTGGCCTGGGATTGAACCGAGGACTTCTTGGTTGATAGGCGGGTGTCTCACCTAACATACCACAGTGGCACACAGTATTAAATATGTGGTGCATGCATTTAAGTTTCTATAGATGAAATATGAAAATATTTAAAAATCGATGTCTAGATATATTGAGGGCTAAGCTGAAAAGGCTTAGACTATAAGATTGACGTTATTGCGCAGCAAGGAAAACTGGATTCTATAAAAAGTAGTTTCTAGGTGCTGGCAAATAAAACTTTTACAAAATACGCAGTAAAAATGAATCACTGCATGAAATATTAGGACAGTGTGATGTCGCGGAGGAAATGTCCGTTAAGGACATAAAAAGGCGAACGTTGTTTTAGCAAGCTTTCTAGCAAGTAAGTAAGAACATTTGACAACAATTTATCAACTTTATTTGTTAATGGAACGAGAATTGAGAAGAATTTTATTTTCATAACAGGTTATTTGATTAGTTTTTAACCGAAAACTCATTGGGTGAAAATTTCCAACGGATGTTAAAACACCAACTATCATTGAATTCGTAACTAAACGTACTTCTCTAATGGATTCATAAAAAGTGCGGTCTCTGTATAAAGCAGCATTTAAAAACATCTCTTAACTTGAACAATTTGGAATAAATTGGATGAAATATGCGTTTGCATCTTTGCACACAGACAGGTCTACTTAAGTGAAGTATATACCATTTAAAAGGTGTTTTTCTTCATTCTGTATCTTCTTAAAATCTTAAAATCGGTTAATATTTGGCTAAGTTATTAGCTTATATGTAACTGCATGAAGGTACAAAAACCCAGTTTTTAAACCGCAACTGTGGATTGTGATGGTATTTTTAAAATTTTAGAAGCAGATTTTTGATGTACTCGACAGCATCTTTAAAAATATAGCATAACTTCAAGGTACTTTTAACTCATTTTTTTTTTTTTGGCTAAGTTTATTGCTTGTACACTTTTTTGACACGTAAAAGATCGAGTACCTTTCGTTTTTGTTGTATAACCTAATTGTTTAAAAACACATAGGCGACGGAGAGCAGCTGGCAGCAAGATGTTGGAATCAAAATACACACGTTTAAATGAGAGTGAATATTTAAACAGCAGCACGACAAAAGCCTAGACAGCAACCTTTGCCGCTTCTACCCAACTTACACTAATTTCTATTTTCTTGGGAAAAAAAATATTTGTAACGCTCACTACAATGTAAAATGTTAAATGAAAACGATTTTAAAGGTATTCGTTTTTATTTTACAGAAAAAACAGTTCAAAATGAATATTCATTTTTTCACCTTATAATACTAGTTATAATTACAAAATGAATATATGGATTGCTTTTATTCATATTTACATTAATAATAAAGAAGTTTTTTAGGCTGTTTTCTACAAGCAGATAGAGACTGTGCAAGCAACTACTTAAGCAAATAGGTTTTTGCACTGGCTTTGTTTTATTACCTTTTAAAAGAGCAATAAATAGTGAATTTTAAAACAAATAATTTGATATGTTGCTATTTAAAATTTATGGAGATAATAATTCAATGCCATTTTCTGGAAAACTACTTTCAAATAGCTGCAATAAAATGTAATCGTATGTTCATAATTAAAAGCTGAATAATTTTTAACAAGGTCTTTAATAAAAAACCCCAAGTAAATAGTTATTCCGCATTTAGAATGGAAAAATGGAAATTCTTTAAAAGCTACCAGCGTTCTCAATGATTATTTCATGCATTACATGCAACAAAAAACATGTAAAGTGAGAAGTCTGCCTGCGAAAACTTTCACTTTGGCAGAGATGTCAATTGGTCGAAGTGAAAGTAGAATGAGAATTTTTTCAGTTGTAGTCAACTTGTCACCTTGAAAACATAAATTGTTTATTGTGAAAAATATAAAACAAAAAGTAATAGCAAAGCCCATTTATAAGGTCGTCCAAATTACTCATATGATTGAATATAAATATTTTCCGCAGTTGTCAAAATTTGTTAACATTTTTCGATGTTTTGTTTATATTGGTGTGTTTTTGTGTACATTTTTAGTATGCTTTATCGTTTTTACTCTGGTGAAGAACATATGTGAAAGCTGTTTTTGACAATTAAGGAAGAAAACATAGCAACAAAATGCCTGTTGTTTGTTGCGTTGTTTTACTGTTGTAGAGTTTGGACGACCTTATAATTGGATCATGAGTAAGTAAAAAATACAGACATGTTTTCATCAATTCATTTTAATTATTGTAGTAACACACACAGTTTCAATTAAACAGGCTATTTAAAAATTGACTTAATTTAGTTTTAAATTTTTTATTAATTTGTATGAGCATATTAAAAAAAAGCGATTTCAATATTGTGAATGTGAAAAACTGAAAGTGGTTCCACTGAACACACAGCTGTACATAATTTGAATTGCTTATTACTGTTTGAAGTTGTTAAATATTTATTTATAATTTCTATTATTTTTAATAGCGTTGATATATTTCAGGAGCAATTGCTGTTACAAAATTTACCAAAATTACCTCAATTATTATTTTTCCTAAAATGTTAATGTTTGTATTTAAATAAAGGGTCCGCCATATATTGTTTTTTTTCAACTAGTGCATATTTCGTGAATGGTAACACATAGCTTATGTCTGATTTGACAGATAATTAGTTTTATCCTTCCGCTGAACGAATATGGTTGTGTATACGCTTGAACAACGCTGGGAATCTGGGCCTGCGATCGATTTACAAAAGACACCGATTTTGCCAAAAAAAAATCATCTTTTAGATGAAGCTCATTTTGATCTTGGCGGGTATGTAAAACAAGCAAAATTGTCGCTTTTGGGGCACAGAAAACCCGCATGCATACATTGAAAAGCCGATATACCCAAGACGAGTCACTGTTTGGTGCGGATTTTGGTCAAGAGGCATAACTGGGCCAATTTTCTTCGAAAATGAGCAAGGAGTGGCCGTTAGAGTCAATGGCGATCGTTATCGGGCTATGTTGAACGAATTTTTTTCACAAAAATTGAAGAGGAGGATATTAGCAACATTTGGCTTCAACAGGACGGCGCTACGTGCCACACAGCCGAAGCTACACTCGACGTTTTGCGCCCTGTTTTTGAAGATCGCATTATCAGCCGCAGAGCTGATGTCGTTTGGCCACCTCGGAGCTGCGATTTGACACCGTTGGACTATTAATTGTGGGGTGCCGTCAAAGATAACTGTTACGCCAACAAGCCAGAGACAATTGACGCTTTAAAGGACAATATTCGTGATACCATTGGTGAAATACATAATGTGCTTAAAAATTTAACCGATCGTGTAGGCTACTGCATGGCCAGCCGAGGCAGCCATTTGAATGAAATTATTTTCCATTATTAACCGGAACGATTGTACTTTCAAATAAAAAAGAAATTTGAGAATATATTCAGTAGTTTTTTTTTATAGCATTTTCAAAAAAAAAAAAAATTTATTTGGCGGACCCTATATATATATACACCAATCTTAATGTCAAATGTTTTTGCTGCTGCGACCTTCAAAATATTTATAAAGTCGACAACAAATGCGGCAAATGCTATTGAGCGGCATTACCGGTTTGCTGTAGTCTATATGTTTAAAGCATAAGTACGAATTTTGTAGTTGTTTTTTAAGAATTTTGTAAAGCTTTAAGTATAGTTAAAAAAAACATATAATATCAAAATTCATGGCATTTTATGAAACCGAATTAAAAATTTAATTATATGAATATATGTAAATATATTTATCAAAGAACTGCAGTCATTGTTTTTCATTTTAGTTACTCAAATACACCAATCTGATATAAATTTTATTGTGACAACTTAGCGCACAATAATAAAATTGTCCCAATTAAAAATTCTGTTTTCACACGGTTGTCTTAATTTATACAAAATTTACTGTCAAAAGATGACAATCATTTTCCCAATGCTGTAACACGATCGTTTCAGTTTACGGCAGCTCTGCAAATTAAATCATTATTTTTTGTGTGTTTTAAATGGTTCTTTCTTTAAAAAAAAAAAAAGAAAATAGCGGCCACTGTATTTACATATATTGAGATCATTTAGTGAACAAATAAATAAAAGAAATACAAAAAAAAGTAAAAATGATAAAAAAAGAAATGGTGGATGTTTGTGATGCAATTTACATATAAATAATTTAAAATATGCATATTTTAAGGAATGCAATTATAAATACCGTATAAACAAGGGTTTTTTTTTAAGAAAAAATCATTAAAAAATAAAAATCGGTGATTATTGTCTTCTTCAATTGCCACACAAGAATACAATAAATTTTGGTATATTTTTGGAATTTATATTGGTGCATGATCGCCGATAAAGCTTTGACACAATTGTCGAACCAGGGATGCATTTGATTGGGATAAATAAGCACAATAATAATATGAGTTGCCGTGTGAGCCAATAAATTGTATAATCACACGATTGACATTTAGAAATCACTAATTATTGGTGCATTACGACAATCGTGTGATTCCACCTTAATAATTAAGTAAATTTGTCCAGTAAGTTAGTTTGTCAGATTGTTTTGTCTATAAATGGGACATTTCACTACTTGAAAAATATGTCGGACAACGAAGTATTTGTGATACAGCCAATTTCTAAAAATATTTACACCTTAGCGCCACGTTGTAAGGACAGATGCGTAGTGTGGAATATTTAAATATTCTCAGAAAAATTGTTCAAATTTAAGTCGTAATAAGTGTTGTCGAGCACTTAGATAGCCAAAATTTCTGAAAATTGTTGGAACAGACGACAAAAAGGCCGCCATTGATGCTTGTATATCTTGGGTTGTCGAAGATTGTCAACCGTTTTCTGCAGTTAAAGGTACTGGATTTATAAAGTAGATAATTGGTATCAAATTTATGAAATACTTAAAAAGAAGAAAGAGAGCCAAAGATTACTATTAATTAGTATTTCAACTCTAAAAGAGCTAGTCGATTTATGTAATGTTTTAAAATTAATGTTAAAAAATTACAACCTTGCAGCAATCCATCTATGTGCTTTGTAATACCGTATATTCAAAAGCTTCAAAATCTCTGTATCTCTAAAAACACAAATGTAGTCGCCATAAGATCATTAAAAGAAAAAGTTCTCAATAATGTTAAAAAGGTTTGGATTTCAAATCAAAGTTTATGGTAAAAAACCCCCTTTTTTTACCCACCTGCCTTAAAAATGCAACAAGCCGATATAAGTGATGTTTAAAACTTTTGCGTATCCCAAACCGAAAATTTAGATAAAATAGCTTCATATTCACTAACACTACATTTTCTTTCATCTAGCCCATGCACTCCTATGTAATTCTGATTCCATTTCACAATTTTCATTTACTGAAGACAGTTTTTTAATAGACTTAGTTGCAGAATCAGCAAGCTAATACCAATTTAAAAGAAATGTTCACTTTTTCTTTTCTAATTTGCTTCAAACAAGACAGTAAATGCTAGAAAATCGCCTACAGTGGAGCTAGAAAGATATTGCTAGGAAGATGTTGAAGTAAGTGACAAGTTTGATGTTCTCAAATGGTGGAACACAAACAGTGTTGTCATATCGCGAGGTTTATCTTGTTTTGTCAGTTTTTTAAGATGTAGAAAAGTTTTCTCCCAAAAAAAAAAAGTTTTTTCAGTTTTGGTAAATTTATGGATTTATTTATTTAAATCAAAAATATATATATATATATATTCGGATATTTACTTTCTTAATAGTTAATATTAACTACGGCATGGCATGGTAATGTTGCCTGCATGTTTTGTCGGTGCCTATAACTACTGCCAATGATGAGAGAATATTGTCACAAATTAATTAAAATAAAATTAGAAATAAATTTGATATTTAAACCTTGTGTGGTAGTTTAAGAACAAAAGACTTTTTGAAAAACAAAATAAAAACACTAATTTTACAAACTCTGTTACTTTTACAATGTAAAACTAATCCATGTATGTATATAAACGCTTAATTTACGTAATAATGTAATGAAATTAATTTGTATACCTATATGTGTTAAATACATATCAATATATTTTCTTATTTTATGATTCTAAGTAACTTAAACTATAGAATACATGCAGTTCTAGTGTTTCTTATATGACTAAACAGTAAAAATCTTTTTTGGCCAAAAAAAAAGTTTTTATTTTCCAAATTGGAAGATTTTTTATATAAAAATAAATATGACAACACTGAACACAAATGAAAAATGTTATCCTCTTTTATCTAAATTTGCACTGAAGGTTCATTCAATTCCAGTAAGCAGTGCAGCCGTTGAACGAGCTTTTTCATTAGCTGGCAACGTTATTACCGAAAAGAGAAATCGACTTGGGCCATCTCAGTGCGGAATGATCAGTCCTTAGCAATAAGTACTTGTGGTAATGTTTTATGCATTCCAGCTCTGTCAGTAGCTCACGTCGATTCACACAATAATTCCTTTCAGGCTTTGACAATATTCGGCTATAGTAGCCTACGACTTTTTCCGTCCCATCGACCACCTGTAAAAGTACATCACCAATACCACATCCACTGGCATCGCTGTCAAGGATGAATTTTTCACCAGAGACTGGATACTTGGAGTATCCGTTGCCGCACACAATAAGTCTTTTAGTGTCTGGAACGCTTTTTCTTGTGACTCTCCCTAATGATATACCTTAGATTTCTTTGTGAGCTCATGTAAGCTTGCTGCCACGCTCGCAAAATTTGGCACGAAGCATCTATAATATGTGCAGAGTCCCAAAAAGCTGCGTAATTCATGAAGATTTTTGTGGCGAAGGCAGTCTTTACTGTTCGTATATTATCTTCATCCATTGGAATGCTATCTGCTGTAACTAGATGCCCCAAATATTTATCTGTTTTTGGAACAATGCACGTTTCTTCACGCTTAATTTTAGTCCAGTCTTTGACATTCGTTGCAGGACTTCTGACAGGTTTTTGAGGTGTTCGTCAAAAGTTCTGCCCATCACTATTATGTCGTCGAGGTAAACTAGACAAGTCTTCCAATATAGTCCTTTTAGGACGGGCTTATGGAGCGCGTCGAATGTGGCCGGCATAACTTTAAACTGTATAACTTTAACTGGCATAACTTTAAACTGCCACAAGCTACCGTTCGCTCTGAAAGCAGTTTTCTCCTTACCTTTTTAGTGACATCATTCAGATTCCTGTAGTCTACGCAGAATCTTGTACTTCCGTCTTTTTTTTTAAATAAGACTACAGGTGAGCTCCAAGGACTCGATGATGGTTCAATTACACCGCTCTTCTCCATTTCATTGACCAGCTCCTTAACCTCATTACGCTTCGCCAGAAGTATACTTCTGGATGTCTGTTTTAACGGCCTCGCTTCGCCAGTTTATTAGATTTGACGAGGGCTTTGCTGATAACAAATCAAACTTAATTTCTGCCTCCCCCTATTCGCGCCCATATCAATGACTCAATCTGAGGTGGTAGTATTTGATGTTTGACAGCGGCCAAAAGATTAGTATCTTTTGGCATGCGCTGGATGCTGGTATCTGACGTCAAGAGGTATATCTACATTACGCCAACTCATTATCTGTTGTCTTATATTCAAATTGATGCCATGAACTATCATAAAGTAGACACCAATGATAACTTCGTCTACAAAATCCGCGACAATAAAAATATGGCTTACAGCAATGTTCGCTATAGTCACCATCACCTCAATTTTTCCGTAGACGGTGGCAGACTCTCCAGTAGCTGTTCGTAGTCTGATATTATTGAGCATCTCACACTTTCCCTTCTAGTGATGATGATAGAATGTGTTGCACCGGTATCTATAGTGAAGGTACGTTGTCTGTCATTAATGTACCCGCATGCTGTAAGGTTGCTGTTATTTTTCTGCATCACTGATATGGATTGTGGCGCCCTCGCTTGTGGGAGCTAGCTCTTGCGCTTTAGTGCTAGCTTGTTTTAGTTTAACGGGGACTCTTTTGTTGATTGATGGTAGTTGACCTGTTTGTTATTTCTCGGTGGTGAAACGGATCTTTGCCTTTGGTGTGGGGCTTTACAGTTTCTTTGGGAGTGACCGCTCTTTCCACAGTTAAAACATTGTAATTTTGATTTTTGCTCAGCTAGAAGCCTCTTGACCACCTCCTCTATTTTGTTTATTTCATATTCCCTATCTGTCAGAACTTTCACATTACGCACCTTGTATATTTGTAGCTTTGATATCTTGTGAGCTGTCTCCTGAGCTAGTGCGAACGCCATAGTATCTGCAAAGGTCGTCTTTTGTGTTGCACATACAGCTTTTTAACATTAGGGTTTCGTAAGACGTTGACGAAGGCTTCTGTCTTCAGATGATCTACTAGTGGGTGATAGGTTAGCTGCATCAACCTCTCGACTTCCATTGCAAAGGCTTGATGTGACTCATTAGCCTTCTGTGTTCGGCACATTAACTCCATGCGGTACAAATCGCATTTGTGCTCGTCGCCAAATTTACGCTGTGTGGCCACCATTAAATCATTGTAGTTGTTTCTGCATCTGGCCGGAATGGTTTCTGAAATTTCTGCTGCAGCACCTTTTAACGCCAAAATTTGTTCTAGAGCCTTCTCCTGATCGTCCCATCTATTTCTGTTTGCAACTGTCTCAAATTGAAATACGGAATTGAAATACGGAAGAGCAGAGCCACCATCAAAGCAAGATGTTTTTATTCTGCTAGAAACTTCTGGTATAATACGCACTGTAGACTGTTGATTTTCTCTTCTGTTACATTAAATTTTTCGCCAACAGTCTTCTCTAGATTTGTCGCTATTGCGTCGACGACATCAACCCTTTTGCTCACCGTCTCATATATTTCTTAAAACTTCTCTGTTGTTGCACTCGACGCCTCTTCATATTTATTTTCAATTTTTACCAGACAATTCTGGTTTTCGGCTCTAGAAGTTTCCTGTACCTGCTTCAACAGCTTTTCGTTATCAGCTCTAGAAGTTTCCAGTACCTCAGCCAAAAGCATTTTGCTCTGTACCTGCATTTTTTCCATCACAGCAGCCAGCAGCGAGTTAACGTTTATATTACTTGTTGTTGGAGTGGCAATCATCTCAGACTCATTCTCGTCATCAAATTCGTGATTCGTTGTCTATACCACGTCCCTGAAATTCCTCTAATAGACGTTTTTGTAATTCGGTTTTATTAATTCGCGTTTAAGCCTGCCCACTTTTAATTCTTTGAATTTAATTTTTTTTCTCCGTTGTTTTTTTTTTATTTATTTTATTTTATATACGCAATCCCACTTCTGACACCAAATGTTACATTTTCAATTTTTAAAACGTTTAAGTTCGTTTAAATTGCGTTAAAATAAAATAGAGACCGCTATTTTTATTATTTTACAGTTATATTTTTATATACTACACAATAACTTTTATACAGTTTACGACAGCCAAACGATAACTAACTAACATGTAGGTAAAACAGGCCTTTATATACCTAATTGCCTGCATTTTAGAAGTTTCACGAAATATCGATCATCTTTTATTTCCATATCCCTTAGTTCAAATGTAACATAAAAATAGTCGATGTGGCAGTGCTGCCAAATTGACATATTCCAAAATCCCACAATGCAGTGTTATATTTTTATTTTCGTAACAATATTATTTTAAAAAACTAAAATTAAAACTAAGCTGTAGAAAACGAGGGTATACACTTTATATTGACCATTATGTTTATTCTTGTAGTTTTTTCACTGTTTACGTTTTTTTTAACAACGAACAATTTGAATATAATAGTAATTTTTTTTTTAATTTTCAAACTTTAACGAAATTCTACCAAAATTCTATTTAGCCTATATTCTACCAATTTTGGTAGAATTCTACCAAGAGTGGCAACACTGTGGCCTATTTAATTTCCAAACAAAATATTAAAAAATGCATATTTTTAATAAAAACCGAAAATTTATTCAGATATTCATATCAACTATTAACACATGTTCATTAAAAATATTTGTTTATTAGCTTTTTTGTCCCATACACAAAAATCAAACAAAACTCATCACGGATTTTGATAAATTATATATTTTTTGAAAGCTGAATAAAACACCGACCTTTTTTCGTATATTTTGCTATATTGTTGCAAGAGGGCGCTAAGCTCAACTAATACTATCGTATGCAATTTTGCCATCGCTTAAAATTTTTTCTAACAAAATTTTAATAAAAAATTGGATACTTTTTTGGACAAAAAATAATCAAAACTTCTAATCGGAACTATTAATAGTGCAACTTAATTAAATTGCAACATAAAAAAAACGCTAAATTAATGATTACATAGGAAAAGGACCAAAATGTGTGGACTGATTTAACAAACATTAGTGCAATGTTAGGCTACTTATACAAGAGCTATACTAAGTATGCCTTAAATATCCTGTTTGCGTAAATTTTTTCATATAATGTTTAAATATTGATATTTTTGAATTTAAAAACTCACCCCTATATTAATATAAATTATTTGCGATTTATAAAGGGCTAATAAAATAAATTTTCATATAAATTATGTTTTATAAATTTTTCATGAATAGAAAATATTTTTATGGGTTAATCTTTACCAATATTTAAACGTAAATAAAATATTGAAAAACACTCGATTCACTCACTGTATTGTACTCGATTTGAAACACAAAACACTTTCATTGCTCATATTATTATATTCTTCTACTCGAATGTCTTTTACTTAATTATAAAGTTTTGTCAAATACTGTTTTGTTTTAATATATCACTCTATTCACTTACAATTAGAGCTTAAAGTTTAAAGCGCACAACTTTGTTTAAAGTAGACGATCAATGTAGAAAAACTTAAGACAACTCAAAACGTTTAAAAGTGCTGGTGTCAGGAAATGATAACAAAAAGTTTGCAATGATTGTTCGCACGGTAAAACAACTACAATTACCCAAACAAATACTCGATTATGAGTACCTTTGTAAACAATTTAATTATCTAAAATATTTGCCAGGTGTAAGCTATGCTGTCGCTGCGCAAAAGTTCTTATTAGCCTTAATAATATAAATTTGTACTTTTAAATAAAACAAAAGAAGGGAGGAAAAACGAACCTGTAGTAATAAAAACAGCGCTTGGCTGGACAGTTTTCGGTCCCTGCCACTATGAAATATGTTTGTTATGGAAAACTAATGAAATTACATTACTCAACAACTATCAAATGACAAAGAGTAGACATGTGTTCCTCGAAAATTAAATTAAAAAAAAAAATAAAGACCTTTTTCCAGTTTATACTAAAACCATCCATAATTATATCAACAAGGGTTATTTATATAAGTAAAACAGACATAACGACAATCTAAGAAGGCTTGGTAACTACCCACATTTTCAGTGCACAATAAAAATAAGCCAGGCAAATGTCGTTTAGTTTGAGATGATGCAATACAATTTAACGGAATATCTTTTAATTCTATGCTTCATAAGGGACCGGATATTTTGGCTTCATTACAAGCTATATTTTTTTAATTTAGAGAGAGGCCGTAACTATATGTGGTGACATTGAACAAATGTTTCACCAGGTTTACATGCGGGAAGAGGACAGATAGGTTCAACGGTTCTTGTAAAGTAATTGTCAAGTGGCCAGAGAGCCAGATGATTTTATAATGAATGTGATGATATTCGGAGCCAAGTGTGCACCCTCGATCTCGTAGTATGAAAAGAATATAAATGCACAGAAGTACGAAAACGAATTTCCAGAATGTGTACGAATTTCTGTTCTCAGTAGTCACCATCTAACAGGCCATAACATCCAAATTTGGGTCGAATTTGATCTTAGGAACTGGGTGTCAAATAAAATAGAAGTGGTTGATAGTTTAGAAGAGTAGCAACAAGGAAACGAAAAATAAATATATATGGGCTCTGATGAAGATATAGAGAAGGTTTAAGGCGTCTTCTGGATTCCCTCTGAAGATACAATTACATTCAAATTTCACCGAAATAATGACGTTATTCGTTTAAGTGTCCAACAAAACGGCAAATTCTAAAAATCTTGATGATAGTTTATGACCCTTTGAGATTAATTGGTAATTTTGTTATGTACTTAAAAACTATACTGCAGTGACGTACACAAGAGTATGGTATTATAAATACACATGTCCTCTTCCTCTAAAACTAGTTTGATGATAATACAGCAACAACGACAGTTATAGCAAAAAGTGTAAATAAAAAGGAATGTTACAATTTTGCGCCATAATAATAATAATAATTTTGCACCATAAATATAATAATAATAATATTGTTACGAAAATAAGGTTGGGTACCACATCGTTTACTACATCGCTAAAATAAATAAACAAAAGCTGCAGGAACAACTATACGTGCTGTTTACAAATAACCAAATCTACAACAACAACCATTAGCAGAGATAAAGTAAATAAAAATAACACGGCAACAACAATAATTAAGCAGCAAAGAAAACAAGTAACAGACAATAAACAAGCAACAACAAATACTAAGAGCTGAAAGAGGTAGATGTTTATATACGCATGGCTACAAAACAACTAAAAAGAAATTAAAAGAAAGATATGGAATCTACCTGAAATATCGAGAGATTCGAAAGCTCTGGATGAGTTGTTTACTCAGCCATATAAAAAGCATTTCGATGTGAACAGCGATCAGTTTAAGTAAAGTTAACTCAGCGAATGTGTTATTGGTATGAAGCGAGTTTATAAGGAGTAAACCCGTGAAGCTAGTGGTGAAGTAAAAAAAAACAGTTTAGTTGGAGCTAACTCAGTAAAGAAAGTTAAGTGTAGATAACCTCTGGTTGAAAAGGTTGTGATCGAACCTAAATTATAACTACGATCGAGTTGGAAGATCTTTAGGAAGAAAGATCTGTCAAGTAATTGTTGTTGTTTACAAAGTTGTAAACAAACAGAGTAATTAAGAATAAAAATTGTTATTGCCTGTAAAAAGATTACAAGCAATGGTGCACATAACTGTGTTAAATAAAGGATTTTTAATTAAAACCAAACAAAATTTATTTTATTTTAACTACAATCTACGAACTCGTAAATACACGTTTTTCAAAAGGTAAAAACGTAACAATATAAATAAATAAATAATAAATTGTAGATAACAAAATAAAATAAAAGAAAAAGAATGAAATACATTCATTGAAATTTATAGATTACAAATTCATAAAAACCACAAACATTTTATTAAATTGTTATGTATATTCGTATAAATCAGAAAAATAATAAAAGAAAATGCGATTTATTGCATGCTCATAAAAAATTCTTTAATCATTCTCCTCTTCTTCGGGCAGTCTGATAATATGTTGATGCTCTTCAAAGGCATCATGTGTAACGATGGTAGTATAACAGCCAATGTGTTTTTACCGTAGTTGTTTTTGAACTTTTAAATTTTAAACCTTCCATCATGATTTCGCCGTGTTTGGTAATTGTGATCTATTTTTTTAAAAAAACGACTATCATTACCGAATTCAATTGCAATCGTTATGTTATGAATGTTTTTTATAAATATTTAAAATTTTAATCTCTGAGATTTTCCGTTTTGCTACTGCTGTTAATGTTGTTGCTGTCGACGTTGATGTCTATTGCGTTGTCGTTAAAGTTGTTGTTATTTGAAATAATACCGTATACACTATTGTTCTTGTTAGTATATTTTTTTTGTTGTTAAAGTTGATACTACCGTTGTTGCTACTTAGTGAAACGTTTCTGGATAATTGGAGACGAGTAAGTGATTTGCATTTGTTATTGCTGTGTCTTCGTATGTAAAATTTGTTAAACTATGAATATAGTTGATATTTTCTGAGTATATGTTAGCTGGTTGTATCCAGTACTTTAATGAGCTAATTTTGAGTTTGCTGTAGGTTTCTACAATGGCTGGAACTTCCCAAAGCTGTTATCCCACGTCGAATATTAGACTCCACTAACGCGAAATATGCCTGTCTCATAACCATTTCATTCGAACTAAATCTAAGATGGTATAATATGTAGGACGCTTTTCTTTGTTTTTTTCTTAGACGTTCTGTGTTCATGTCATTTGAAATTTTGTTCCACAATTACTCCAAGATATTTAAAGGAGTTTACAATTATAATTAATAATAATAACATGATATTTATCTATAAAATTATTCAAACGTATAACTATAATTTCTTCCATAATTTTTTCTGTCACGTGTAATATAGAAATATGACGATAATTATTGAAATCAGTTTTGCATCCATTTTTATATATCAGTCGGACGCAAGATGCCTTAAAAATATCGGGAACAGTAGGAGTGTTTATTATATTGGTTAAAATGGTAGTCCAAACATAAGCATTATTTTTTATATCAGTGGGCCTTATACAATCTATACCAGCGCTTTTGTTAGTGTTCAAGCTCTTGATAGGTGCAAAAATCTCTTCTTCGCTCGTTTCTGCAATATAAAAGGAATTCGCTAGTATCAGAGAATTATTATTCATTACGTTTATATCGCATTTATGTATTTATTATTTTTTCTATGTTTCGTTTAAAACTTAGAGCAAAAGCATTACATATTTCAGTTTTATTTATATTTTAAATTTTTTTTACAATTATTTCAGCCATATTGTTCGATTTTTTACCTAGTATTTCATTTATTAATTGTCAAGTTACACGGATATTAGTTCGGTTCTCAAAAAACTTATTGTTGTAATGATTTTTTTGGCATAATTTAGTTTTTTATTCAGAACATTTCTATATTTTTTATACCGTGCCTCATGTACCTTATAATTTCTATTTGATAACCATTTGTTATAAAGTTTATCTCTAATTCCACAATATTTTATTAAATGTTTGTTTATCCACAGATAATGTATTCTATTTTTGTGTATGCAGTATAGATTTTTCGTATACACCTATCTGTCATATTTTTATTCAACATATTTAACATTGTATTTGGGTTTTCTTGCCTAATAACTTTTTCCCAATTGGTTCTATTTATCTGTTGGTTAACTTTGTATATATTTATTCCTGTTTGCTGGGTATATTTAATTGTCTCTTTATCGAAACTTTTATCGGAGAGGTGGTATACAATGTTGCGTACTCTTTTTTGGTTAGCTGTTTTGTCCTTACAAAAAGGTGATTGATGCATGTTCTTGTGTTTCTGTAATTTCTTCTCTTGTGCATTTGTTTATCAAACTCTTTAGTCCATTAAATGCTATCATTTTCATATATTTTGTTACTGTATAATAAGTTTTTAATAGATCAATGTTAAAGTCAGTAGTAATTACGGTATTCTCATTGTTCGTTATTTTAATTAGCTCTTCCTCTTTAATAAACAAGTTAACATTGAGAGAGGGTGGCCGATAATTTGCCAAGAGAGTAATGTTATTACCAGATTGTATTAAGATTTTTAAAGATTCAAAAGAGACCGTATTTGTTATGATCAGGGCTGCCAGATGAAATTTGCAGAAAATCGTAATTTTTCTGATAAATTTTAAAAATATCGTCATACAAGTTTCGAAAAATTGTCAAAGAAATAGTACCAAATAAACAAGCAGATTTTTAGTGTTTTCATGTTTTGTTTTCAGTACCAATGTATATAGCACATATAAAAAATTAAACATGTTTAATGTGTGCTTAGAATTACTTGCAAATGAATATCTCATAAATTCTATTATAATCAAAACAAATATCTCTGATGTAGCTTTTAATACTACGACAACTTATAATTTTAGTACTTGCTTTATAAAAATTTTAAAACTATCCTTTGATTATTTGAATAATTGCTTTCTTTAAGAATTTTGTTTTTCAGTTTCAATTCTTTTTCACAATTTTTTTTATATATCGCACTCCAAGTCATGAACAGTCACAACTCAAAATTTATAAAAATCGCTGTTTTTGCATAAACGAATTCACAGATTAAATATCTAAAGGTCACAACATTTTCGTTTGCATGTCTCTTCTACTTATTTGTATCTAGAACATAATCAACTAACGGTTCAGTTAGAAAACATAGTTGCAATCTAGCTAGCCAACCTTTAGGCCACACTTGGATCGATTAGGGGTGACGTAGCATAACTTCATAATTGATCAATTTAATTTTACAATAATGATTCAAAACAATTTTTGTCTCTTCTGAATATTTGAAAATTTTGAGTTGTGACTGTTTATGATTTGGTGTGAGATATAAATAACTGTTAGCTTTTTTGTTCACTTGAAATTTTTGGTATAATGCCACAGTGATTGTATAAGTCTTACAAAAAAAAAAAAAAATATTCTTCGCTTAAAAAACGCATACGCACATTTCTTTACGCTTTATTAAATTGATCGCAAGCAAAAATCATAAGAAGTAAGCTAGTTGTCTCAATTACGATATAACGAATTATTCATACTTTAAGAGCTGCCAATTGTCCATATAGCAAAAATCGTCATTTTAGAGGCAAAAAATGTCAAACGTCATTTTGCCAAAATGTTATTAAAAAATCGTGAAAATGACGATAAATCGTCAAATCTCGCAGCTATGGTTGTGATTTTGGTAAAAGCAATATTTTTTCTGATGAATATTTGAATATTGAATAATGATAATTATTACCGCAATTTAATAATCACCAGTAGAAGGCAGAACTTTGTTACAGGAAGTATTTGCTGCGAGATAACTTCTTATATTCATGATGAATTTTTTTTTATTGTTTTTTAGAGTTTTTTAATTCTCTTTTTGATATGATCATTGTTTACTGTAAAGGTTAGTGTTGTTGCAATTTACTCGTATTTATTTTGCTTATAGATATTTTTGTGTTCACTTATTTCTGTTAAGATTTATTTATTTTATTTATAGATTGTTTTGTTATTGTTTGATTGTCCTAAATCTTGAAACACAAAAAATGTATTGGATGAATTTATTTAAGTGATTCACTTTCATCTATTTTTTTATATATAAGTTTTTCTTTTATATCAAATTTTATATAAATAAATTATTTATTAAAGTTTTTATATTGAGCGGCGAAAAAAAGCACATGTCTACTCTCTACAACAGTTAGTCTTTTATTTAATTTAAACTTACAAAAATACAGGTTGTTAAAATGGAAAGTATTAAATCATGTCACACTTTTACATGTCACTGTATATTCGTAGATGCAAGTGAAAATGGATATGCGGTCGTAGCATACCTCCGAATAGTTCATAACAAAGAAATTGATTGCTCCTGAATATGATCTAAAACACGTGCAGCACCTTTAAAGATAACCTCAATACCACGATTGGAACTCATCTATCATTGGACCAAGATTTGCCAACAACATTATAAAAAAACATTCTATCTCGATAAAAAAGAAACATTTTTGGTCCGATTCGAAAACTGTCATAAGCTACCTGAGCTCGATTTTCTTATTGGAATAGACTTCTAAGCACTATGCGACTCTTTTGTTATATGGTAAAGAATAAAGTTCATTGCAATACTGAATTTACATTCACAGAACTTGCCAAAACAGAGAATTTCAGAAGGAATAAGGTGTTTAAAATCGAATAAAATATGAAAAAAAAAATTAAGCCCACTGTACAAATTAACACCAAAACTGTATGAAAATGAAGTTCTCCGCGTTGAGGTCTAATCTGCCCAAAGCTTGTATACCTGATAAAAAAATTTCTTATAATTATATCCAAAAATAGTCGTACAACTTACCTTTCGATTATGAATTTTCATATAAAATTTAAACATCTCAATTACGAAACAGTGGTTAACGAAATAAGGCAGCAGTACTACATACCACGGTTAAGAGCGATTCTTAAGACCATATCGAGGCAATGTCCCACATGCAAAGTAAAAAAGTAGTGCCAAATATTCCACAAATGGTGAAACTTCTAGAGGCTAAGCTAACAGCCTACTGTTCCCCATTACACAGGGGTGGATTACTTCAGTGTTTAAACCTAGAAGTGCATAGCTCTTTTTGCCCTTTCTGTGTGTATTGTTAGTGGAAACGACTAACATCAACTAACTATAGATTAAGATATATTGTTAAAAAGAAACAGAAAACAAGTAATTATTTGTGTATTTAGCCATTTTAACATAATAATATAAAAAAGTTAAACATTTTTCTATAGTTTAAGCTTCAAAAAAACACTTCATTGCTAGCTGACCCTATTACATAAATTTCTTTAAAACTAAAATAACATTTAGTTTGGCGTAAATTATATAAGTTCACAAGTAGTATGTTTATGGCGGTTCGGGCACACATTTTTCATACAAAGTTGGGATCAATGGACGTGGCTTATTTTTGAATTTATTTATTAATAATTTATAAACTTTTTAAACATTAATAATTATGTTAATAAAGAAAGGTAGTGGGGAGAGATGGATAAAAACTGCAATGGACTTTGAACTGTTGCGTTTATTTATGTTTATATCTTTCATTTTCATACGTTTGATGCTTCTTTTCAGATATCGGATGTACGTATTTGTATAGTTTGTTTGGCACATACCCTGCCATTATTGAATTATGATTTTGAGATTGATTTTTAATTTTTTTTACTGTTTTATTTTCAACTAGCATTGACATGAAATATGAAATTTAATTTAATTTTTTGCTTGATATAAATATACCAAGTTTATTTTTTTTGTGTTCTTTAAATTTAATACATTTATTCATCTTATATGTAGTGCACTACAGTCGGAATGTACTACTTTATAGTTGAATGTCAGTAATGTTGAAAGTTTTCAAGTCTTTTGAGAATGTATGGACATTAAAGGCATGCATGAGTATACAATAAAGTATTTTCAAAACAGCTATACCATAGAAATACCATATACTACTTGTATAAATGAGAGAACTAGTATAACCGATATTGTCTGCTTTTGCTTTTACACACGCACTTATAATCATTTGAAGAGCAGCAGTTACATATTGTTCCATGCAGTTAGTGAGAGAATTATCTGTTTGATATTCTCAAATACTTGTTGTACCACAAGTATTTTCGTTTACTTGTGGTTACAATAAGTATTCAAAGAGAGTTTTAAAAAGACAATACTTCATAAAGGAAAAAACACAAATGTTGTGCTTTTAATGATGTTTATTACTGTCCATTTAGATTTTTGTTTTAAAATTTTTCTGAAAAAAGAGAATATGTGTGTGTTTGGTAAACTATGTGATGAAAAAAGCATAATGGAAACGTTTTGTTTTTATTAATACTAGCCTCAAATTTTTTAAATTAAATATGAAATATATCATACATAAATCAAAGTACGTAATTTGAACTTTAAAATTTAAGTTTTTAATTTTGTGAAACCTAAAGAAAAATTTGAGTAAGATAAATTATAAATATAAACGTGACATTTAGACTAAAAAGAGCTAAAAATTGATATTTCTTATCCTAAATAATTTTTAAGGAGTTTTGATATTGAATTAGTATTAATTCTCATATGTAGTAAGTTGTTTTGAAATTTGAATATTTAAGGTAAGATTTTGTTAAAAAATCTGTTTAATACATACATACATACGTATATATGTATAGCGATTTTTATGTTTTAAAATAGTGGAACGATAGAAAAAATTAATTTCCATTTTTATATAGACTAAGAAGTCGAATATTTGCTATACCAGCATCTAGCGCACCTTCTGAAAAAATATTTTCGATTGCTCGTTCACTAATAACAGATAAACGATCAAAACTTGGGTTAAATGGAAAATCATTTAATGAAATTCTTTTTGTAAATGTTAATTCCAAAGACCGATTTGTAATTGATGTTGTTTTTTATGTAATTTAATTTTTTACTTTTTATTATAATTTTTTATTGTTTTAATTTACTAATTACTCTTTTTATCATTTTATTATTTTTGGTTAATAAATATGAATTCCTATTACTTTTATGAAAATGTTTTAGTTTTTAATTTTTATATAAACCTTTATAATTTAAGAAAATATAAACTGAATTACTTATATTTTTACACCAACATAAATTTCTGAACTTGCTTTTTAAATTTATTGCGTAATTAATAAGTTGATTGGTTTTATTTTGATTTCCGACGGGGTTATAATTAGAATTACCAAAAGAAATATTTGACGTGAGATGATGGAAATTCAATCAAAAGTAACTATCTTTTTATAATTTTATGAATCTGCATATGCATACATCTGTGGACTTATGACGTAATGTTTAAAAAATTTGTTTTAAAATTTTGTATAAAAATTTGTTTCATGAAACTATTATAAATGCAGTGTATTTCTTCGGTGAAGGCCAAGATGTCTTTCCGTCATATATTTAATATTGTATTAATAAAAAAATAGAATTTTTCAAAAAATCGTAGGCAAACAGTTATTGTCATTCTCATTCTCTCATGACTCACTCACACCATAACTGGTTTGAGAGAGTAAAATGCCAACTTGTAACAGAAACATAAAATAACATATGTATACTCACTCACAACAGAAAACAAATGAAAACTGGTATGTTTGGTTGCAACTGTGCAAGTCTTTGATTTACTCAATTGATTTACTCAATATATGTATGAATGTATTTTGTTGATATGGTATACGAAGATTTGTTTTGTAGAGAAATCAAAAGCTTTTTTTTATTAGAAGACAGATCAAATTATTTATTTTGAAATAATGTAGACATTGTAGAATCTATTAAAGAGGATATGAAAAGATAACCAATATATATATATATATTACTTCATGACTGTTTTTATAAAACTGTTAATGAAATTCTGTTTTAAGGATACTGTAAACAGAATTAAATGTTTATACATAGTAAACGAGTTATAAGCAGTTAACTCAATTGAAACATGCTATATTAAAACATTTGTGTGTTTAGTTATCAAACAAAGAATTTTCTTAAAATTAGAAGTAATTTATACAAAGTTATCTCTTAATATCTCTTGTATGCTTTTACATATAACTTGCTTGTATGATACCTGCTTTTATATGATTGGGTGAATGTTTTTTTTTTATATAATGTTATAAGGAGGAAATACAAGATAAAATTATTTATAAGTCTGTATATGTTGTCTTATACCTTGTTAGATGCCAGATACTCGTATGTGTATGAGTATTTTGTTGACAAAGTTAATAATTTTTATTAAAGATCAATCTTTTATTTTATTTTTTTGCATTTTCGTTTTTCAATTTGATACATCTGTTTCCGTTATACAGTCTTGCTATTAATTTGTTTATATATATCCAAAATCAAGTTTTCCATATAAAACTGGGATCGTAACTATACTACAGTGTAGTCAGTATGCATGCTGGATCAGTATCCAGAATACCCATGTATGTGTAGATTTGTTTTGTTCATTTTTTTTACGAAAATAAAAATAGAACTCTGCATTGTGGTATTTTGGTACATGTCAAGTTGGCAGCACCGTCACTTCGAATATCTTTACGTTACATTCGAATTAGCGGATATGGATAGAGAAGATGGTCGATATTTCCTGAACCTTCTAAAATGCAGACAATTATATATATAAAGGGCTGTTTTACCTACATGTCTGCATTCTGTATCGTGCATTCATTGCGAACGGTTGTGTTACGGAAGTTTTTTGCTTTGCGCGTATTTTTCAATACGAACGAAGTTGTTGAACAAAGTGTGTGGGTTTTACCTGCGCTACCTGAAACGGAAAACACATAGGGGTTGTTTACTGTGTATTGCTGTGATTGAAGAGCTGACGTGTACATAAACACGTGGAAATTTATTTCATAAGGAGAGTAAGCGGTGACGTGTTCGTATTCTACTGATAAGAATACAACGCGAATATAATGGCCGACAGGGATGCGTCCTGCCCTAAAAAGAGGGCGCGGGTGGTAACTGCGGAGGAGCTACTCCGTACGTTAGAATTGAAAGAGAAGGAGGTGAATTCCCTGAGACACGAGAACGATCGTCTGAGGAAGGCCATGGAACAGATGATGGCGAGATTCAATAGGAAATTTGGCGATGAGAGTGGTGAAGAGGAACCCACTGACGAGGAGAGTGAGGAGATGGTCACCGAGGAGGTGAATATGCCATGTGGAGACGTGCCTGACAAGGGGACTGCTGTGGGCAGTGTACACGACAAGAGTGGAGGCTCTAAGCCTTCGAAGGAGGCCGTGAAAACCAAGGCTGTAGACGATGGTGAAGCCGGTCAGAGCCTAAAGAAGGCAAGTAAGCGCGTGAAGGTCCCGGTGCTTACAACATATAATATTAACATAAAGTTGCTGACTAGTGACCTCAACAAACTTTTGGGGCACAAGGAATATAACCTGAAGATTTTGGGCGCAAATGTGACCAATATAGAGGTCTACACCTTGGCAGACTATGAGAAGGTGAAGGCGATGCTGAAGAAGAGTGGTGTATCCTTCTACACCTATACACCGAAGGACCAGATGCCTTACTCAGTGATGTTGAAGGGCCTATCGGGCACCTTTGAGGCAGATGAAGTCGCCGAGTACCTAAATGGTCTGGTCTGAGAGAATAGCGCGGAGAAGGTAGTGACTGATCCTACCACGGGCCAGGCTGTGAGAAGGATTGGACTGCCGGTAAGGTGCGCCAACTGCAACGTCGAAGGACACGCGGCAAGCTCTGCTGAGTGCCCGAGACGCCAGGAGCTTCTGAGGAAAGCTGCTGAGAGGAAGGCAGTTGCAAAAAACAGCAGCGTTACGGCTGCGAGAAGCTCTACTCGTACGAGTGTATCGTACGCTGCTGTGGCTGGTGTTGTTGGAGTGCCCCAGAGGCCCCTTCAGGCTCCGTCTAGCGGCCTTACACTAGAAGCGGCGAGAGGAAATTTTAATCTCATCGATGGAGATTGCAGAAGATTTTTTGGAGGTGGTCTATTGCACTGCTTGAGCAAGATAGGAGGTTATGCTCTTGAATACGGCAGACTTAGGACTGATGAGGATAAATCCCAGGCACTCCTGGGAATGCTGTTGAGTCTTCAGAATGGTTCGCACAATTAAGTGTATCTTTGTGAATGTCAACTCGATAGTGTCCAGGCATAAGAGACACTATTTAAACTTGTTCCTGGAAGAACATGGACCGGATGTTCTGATGGTGGCTGAACATAAACTGTCTTCGAGGCATATTTTTGAGATGAGAGGATACACGACCTTTAGGCAGAATCGTGCCAATGGACGGGGTGGCGGTACTGCTGTACTTTTTCGCGAGAGTCTGCACGCTGAGAGGGTTCCGTTGGATATGGGAAATGTGGAGTGCACGGCGGTGAGGATTCGTCGTTCTGGTGGGATGGCATTGACTATTGTGTCAATGTATCTGCGACCCAGGGACACTCTTTGCCCAGCGGATTTGGACCCCCTGGTTGGATTATCAGCGGCGGGATCGCTCCTGGTTGGAGGGGTCCTGAACGCGAAGCACGAGTACTGGGGTGGAAGTGTCTGCAACCGCAGTGGCGACTGCCTCAGAGAATTCCTGAGGATGTGTCCTGAGCTGCAACCGCAGTGGCGACTGCCTCAGAGAATTCCTGAGGATGTGTCCTGAGCTGGAGATACGTCGCACGGAGGGCCCGACATGTTTCCATGTGGGAAACCCATCGTTTATCGACGTGGTCATGACATCATCTGATATTGTACCGGTGCCGGAAGGTGCTGATGGGCTTAAAACTCTGCACTACGAGTCTGACCACAGGGCTGTGGAGTTGATCTTGCGGATGGATGGGCTTTGCGGTAGAGAGCAGCGATATCTCTTTGACTTTGATATGATGAATACGAGGGCTTTCAACTCGGTACTATCTCGTGATTTGCCTGACCTTATGCTTCCGTCGGATCGGAATGTAACCTCCCGCGAAATTGATGACTTCATCGAGTCTATGACTGGCGTCATTAGAACTGCGATGGAGGAATCGGTTCCAAGACTACCAGTACGTCATGCCGGTGTGCTAAGACTCCCCGACAACATCCTCGGCTTCATATCGGAGAAGAGGAGGCTTCGGAGGATACTGAGGAGGACGGGAGATGTCTCGAGAATTTCCATATTGAGGGCTGAGATAAGAAACCTGGATAGGATAATCCAGGGCCCTTAAAATGGATGGCGCTTAAGTTGTATACCTATACATTACCGCTAAAGTAGATGGTTTATGTTCAATTTCGGTTGGATAATAAACTTTGAAACTTTAGTGAGTAGGAGGGTACAATGGTGTGCATGGAAGTATTTGGCGTAAGCCTGCATGGAGCCGCCATTGGTACAGATCTTGGTGGTAGTAGCAAATAATCGAATGAGACCTTGGAGGACTGAAGTGGAGAAGGGTTTCGTGTGAACAGTGGTTGATTACGAGTTAGTCGGTCCTAAGTTCAAGGCGAAAGCCGAAAATTTTCGAGTTATAATGAAAAATGATTTTTTTAAACAAAAAAAAATTGTTTAGTAATTAAACACTTGAATAATTTTGAACGAAAGGGAATACGGTTCCAATTCCGTAACCTGTTGAGTATCCGTTTGTTAATAAATATGGGCCTTGTGCTCATCCTGGCAACAGGAACGACCATAAAGAAGCCGTCGAGAGGTATCGGAAGAGTTTTCTTTTCTGTTTTATAGTCGTACTACCATGGAAGTCTTTCGAAGAGAGATATGGTAGATGGCGTACTTTTGGTTTTCGACTACGGGTTGTGGTGTGTATTTGTAGTAGAACGTAGTAACTTCATTTATCTTCAAAGTTTTCAGAATATTGATATATACTATTTTCCCTATGCTATCATGTCTGTCTTTATAGTGGCTTGCCGCCAGAGCTGTGCAATTACTCAGAAGATGTGGTATGGTCTCAGGGCTAATCCCACATCGTATGCAATTGTCTTCGGTTATTGTGCTGTCATGGATTACATATTTTCTGTAATTTTTTGTCGGAATTGCACCATCTTGTATAGCAATGATAAATCCTTCCGTTTCTGAAAACAGATTACTAAACGATAACCAGTTATTTGTTCTTTCCAGATCTATGTGCTGTTGATATATATAGTTGGGATATTTTCCATGTAGTGGCTTGGATTTCCATGTGCTTATAAGATTCTGTGTTGCTTTGTTTGAGCGGAAATATTGGACGGATTATCTACGGAGTATTAAGGTGGACAACAGGACTTTTCGGAAAGTGAAGGGTGCAGCAGGTGTGCGCCGAAGGTTGGCGGTTGCTGATATAATGAGGGATGATGGAGTACTCATCACGGATGACAGTGGCAAGGCGAATCTTTTGGCTGAACGCTTCTGCGGTGTGCAGAGAGCTGCTGTGAATCTCCAGTCCTCCACTATCATAGGGATGGTCTTGGAGGAGGTATCGGGGCTGAGGAATGAGGCCCCGATCACTGAATTTGGCCCGGATATTACGGCGGATGGTGTTCGAGGTGGGGATTACGCTGGAGGAGGTTTTTCTTTGCTGACTCCCTCTGATATTGGCAGGGCATTGTCCAGTAGACCTAACAAGAGATCCAGCGGGCCGGATGGCATACCGGACCTGATCCTAAGGAAGACGGACGCCACCACATGGAGGTTCTTGGCGTTGGTGCTTAACCATTGTTTCAACATTGATTACTTCCCGAAAGCATGGGGTGCTGGTAGCTACAGACCCATATCTCTGCTCTCTAGCCTGGGTAAGCTTATGGAGTGGTTTATTTTGGAGCGAATGAGAAGATTCATGGACGATTACCAGATATTGCTGGATTGCCAATTTGGATTTAAGAGGGGCCACTCTACGTCCCATGCACTGATGGCACTTGCGGACTATGTAGCAAGGGGACTGAATAGGAGATATCCGACGATTGCTGTGAGCCTGGACTTCGCAAAGGCTTTTGACAATGTTTGGCAGGAGGGTATAGTTCATAAGATGATGTCGTTCGGTTTCGACAGGCATCTCTGCGGAATTGTTGCGGAATTCCTGAGGGATCGCTCCCTCAGAGTGAGAGTGGGCGATACACTCTCTGATGAGAGAAATGTTGTTGCTGGAGTGCCGCAGGGGTCACTACTGGGGCCTGTACTATTCAACATATTCATGTCGGATATACCTCGGCCACCTGACGGAGATTTACTCCTTCTGTATGCAGACGATGTGCTGGTTGCGGCATCTGGACCCAGAGCGGCAAGGGTGAATGAGAGACTCAGCGGATACCTGGGTAGACTGCACGGATACTTTTGGGGTCTCTGCGTGAATATGGAAAAGACGGATTGCGTAATATTTAAGGGACGGCGTGGACGGCTGTATCCCAACGCAAGGAAGTTCGTACCGGTGCTGAGGGTAGGCGGTGAAGTTGTAAGAGTCTCCGACAGGATTAAGTATCTCGGTGTGATTTTCCACGAAAGCTTTGAGTTTTATCGACATGTGGATTCCGTTTTGGATAGGATGAAGGGGATATACCACTCCTACTGTAGGTTACTGCGCCGAAGGGAAGGTTTGCGTAGGGAGGTAAAGCTGCTTATATACAGGCAGATCATCAGACCTCTGTTGTCTTATGCCTTCCCTGTCTGGTTTGGGATTTCGTCCCATCAGATGGAGAGGCTTAGGGTCTGGGAGAGGCGTATTTTGTCGGCTTGCCTTGGATTAAGGGCTCGCCAGTTCCCCGATGGGTTCGTTCCGGAGACCGTCTTGTCGGGTTTATGACCATGCGGGTTTCGAGAGGATCGATGTTTTTCTTATGAAGACTGCGCTGAGATTTTTGGAACGATCGTCCGCCCTGGAGAATGGGATGGTGACTGGCTGCTTCGAGGGGAGGAGTGATATGGAGACCCTAAGGATGCACAGATATCTTTTGCCTGTGGATCTCCTAACGTTGAAGGACGAGGGGCTGCTCTATGGCGACGAGGGCCTGCTATTTTATCACAGGAGGGTTAATACGCTGGATTTGGACAGCCTGGTGTATAACACTGCACAGTGAGGTGGATGTCTGTGCCCTGTTGTTGTTAATTAGTTGTAAGTAGTGTTTTAAGTTAGTTTTAAGCATATGAGTGTTTCCGTTTTTCCATTTTTTGCGGAATATAGTATGAGAGTTGATTTGTTTTAGTGATGGACTGCGGCTATTCTGCATTATTTTAAGTTTTAGTTGATAAGTCTATATAAGTATCATTTACGCATAGAATAAGTATATATATGATTAATTAGTTTAAGATAAACTATGTAAGAAAGGAATATTTGGATGAATAAAGATAAAAAAAGATACATGTCAGTTAGTTATCATTTGGCTGTCGTAAGATAAAGACGTTTTAAAGTGGAAATAGAAGTGCTGTATAGTGAATATTAAGTTGTTATAAACTGTATAAAAGTTATTGTGTAGTAAATAAAACATAACAGTAAAACAAGAAAAAGACGGTATTTATTTTATTTTAAACGCAACTTAAACGAACTCAAACGTTTTAAAAAGGTTAAAACGTAACAATATTTATTTTTTCATATTACACTTATTATTTATTTTACAATGATATATTTCTTATGAACGACTAAATACAGTTACTCCAAAAAATTAGTGCTTACTACATTTTCGAAAATTTAAATTTAATTTTTCTTTTCATAATGTTGCTTTATTATAAAAAGTTGATAATTACGTTTTAATGCCTTTTTAGTCTACTATTGCTTTATCTACTAATATTCTGTGCAAATATTAAAGTGTTCTTAATACAACAACAAAACAAACAAAAAAAAATTTAGCTACAAAAAACTGAGTGCACACTTTTAGAATTTCAAGTAAATGGACAAAATAACGGGATGCCAAAAGAAAAATTGTAGGCGAATATCAAAATTGGTTATTTTTAAGTCATATAATGATTTGCTTTTAATAATGTAGTAATATTCAAACATACCGACATGAGCTCTAAGCGTAAAGAAACCACAGAAGCTGAAAGAAAAATTATAATAAACTTACGTGAAAAAAATAGGTCTCTCAGGGAAATTGGAAACATATTTAAAAGACCTTATTCTACAGTTGAAAAAATTATAGACTAGTACAATAATACAAAAGAAGTAAAAAATGGTACAAGGTCCGGTCGTCCGAAAATTTTAAGTGAAGTAGAAAAGGGATATATTGTCGGAGAAATTAAGAACAATCCGAAACTTAGGGCCACAGAGATCACACAATCCGTATATTTATCATTTGGAGAAAGCGTGTCCGTCAATACTGTCCGAAATGTGTTGTACGAAGCAGGATATCATGGCCGTGTTCACAGGAAGAAGCCATATATAAGTACGACCAATAAACAAAAGAGATTGGTAAGACAAATAAACAAAAGAGATTGGACTATGCCAAAGCTCACGTAAATGAAAGTATGGAGCTCTGGAATCGTATTACATTCACTGATGAGAGCAAATTTAATATTTATTGCAGCAATGGAAGATACAAAATATGGCGTTAAGCAAATGAAGAATTTAAAGATAAAAATTTATGTCCAACATTTAAACATGGTGGTGGGTCCGTACATGTGTGGGGTTGTATGAGGAGGTTTGCACATAATTGATGGTATAGTGGACCACAAGAAATATATTGAAATTTTAAAGACGCATCTCCAGCCCAGCGTGCAAAAAATTAATCTACCTGCAAACTATATAAAGGGTCCGCCATCTAACATATTTTTTTAAACTAGTGCTTATTTCGTGAATGGTAACACTTAGCTCATGTCTGATTTGACAGATAATTAGTTTTATCCTTCCGCTGAACGAATATGGTTGTGTATACGCTTGAACAACGCTTCGCTAAATGGGCCTGCGATCGACTTACAGAAGATGCCGATTTTGCAAAAAAAAAATCATCTTTTCAGATGAAGCTCATTTTGATCTTGGCAGGTATGTAAACAAGCAAAATTGTCGCATTTGCGGCGCAGAAAATCCGAACGCATACATTGAAAGGCCGATACACACAAGACGAGTCACTGTTTGGTGCGGATTTTGATCCAGAGGCATAATTGGGCCATTTTTCTTCGAAAATGAGCAAGGAATGGCCGTTACAGTCAATGGCGATCGTTATCGGGCCATGTTGAACGAATTTTTTTCACAAAAATTGAAGAGGAAGATATTAGCAACATTTGGTTTCAACAGGACGGCGCTACGTGCTACACAGCCGAAGCTACACTCGATGTTTTTGAAGATCGCATTATCAGCCGCAGAGTTGATGTCGTTCGGCCACCTCGGAGCTGCGATTTGACACCGTTGGACTATTATTTGTGGGGTGCCGTCAAAGATAAGTGTTACGCCAACAGGCCAGAGACAATTGAAGCTTTAAAGGACAATATTCGTGAAGCCATTGGTGAAATACATAATGTGCTTAAAAATTGGACCGATCATGTAGGCTACTGCATGGCCAGCCGAGGCAGCCATATGAATTAAATTATTTTCCATTATTAACCGGAAAGATTGTACTTTCAAATAAAAAAAGAAATTTGAGAAAATATTCAGTAGTTTTTTTATAGCATTTAAAAAAAAAAAATTATTTGGCGGACCCTTTATTTACCCAGAATAATGACCCCAAGCATACGGTCCACAACACGAAAATGTGGTTAATGTATAATACTCCAAATTGGATGGTAAAACACCCTCAGTCACCGGATATAGACCCCATTGAAAATTGATGGGATCATTTGGAGAAAAAATTCGAGAGAAGGAAAACCCGAACAAAAATTACTTGATTTGCGCTCTAAAGGGAAGAATTGGACAAAATTCCGGCAGAAGTAACACAAAACCTAGTAAATTTCAAGCCCAGAAGATTAGAAGCAGTCATTAAAAATAAGGGATCACAAACTAAGTACTAGTTTTCTATTTCATTATTCATATTCTAAAATAAGTTATAACTGAGCACTAACTTTTTGAAGTTTAATTTATGAGTTATTTTGTTTGTTTCGTTATTTTAAAATATTATGGAATTATTTTTTGTTTATATCTTTTTTAAAATAAGACTAATATTTTAGAAAATAAAACTCAATCATCATATTTCAAATAACCTTACAAAGTTTTTGGATATATAATAAATTTCAAGACGTAAGTGAGCACTCCTTTTCTAGAGTGACTGTACATAATAGTTTACAATTTTTTGTTATTATTTTTTCTTATATCTAATCTACATTGACACTAAGGAAGATTCATCATTATCTTCCATTAAGTCTCCACATAAATCTGCTGGTGTTGATGGTGAGTGAGAATTTATTTTATAATGCCCCCACTCACATTTATGTGGGAACTGGGCGAATGACTAGAAGTGGCAACACTTACTGACGATAATACCATTTTATATGACCCTATATAGACCTTTGCCATACTATTGAACACATCTCTGAAAAGGGAAGATTTATTTTTTGTCGAGTAATTGTGACACTCTTGTTGTTTGACCATGAACAAATAAACGTTTCTTAATATTAAAACATTTGAATATTAATAGAACTTAACTATAAAATGAATTAATAAAAGTTTGTTAATTAAAAATCATAAAAAAGTATTTTCATTAAAAAAAACAAGATCTCTACATTTTGGGGGCTCAACCGGGACTTATCCTACAAGTACATGTGTTGTGTTGTTGTTAAGAATTGACTAAGTGAGTCATCGTGTTAAAAAAAAATAAAAATAATAATTGTGATTTTTTAACATTGTACTGCGCTTATAATAGAAAATGCGAAGAAACAAAAAGAACAACTATTGTTTCGGTAACAAATGCATTAACATATAGTTATAAACATTAGTATTGGAAAGATATAAAGAGACAAAACAACAAAACTTTTGCAAGAACAGTTCACAAACAATCTGTTGCAAAGTTCGAATTACTGAAAAAACAAACAACAACTAATACGAAGATAAAATTAAACAACGTTAAAATTTGAAATAAAATAACAAGTGTTGCAGAAAAAATGACAACGATCAGTTATAACGGGTAAGAAATATAAAGATAAATTTAAAATTGCTTACGACCATTGTTGCTGTTTTGGTTATTTCTAACTAAAATTGTTTTTTTTTTTCGATGTGTAGATGTAGACTTTTTTGCCATTTTGGTTATTTTTTCTCGAAGTTAAAAATAAATAAAGGGTGGTCCAAGCAAAACGCACGATAGTAATTGTAAACAAGACAAAAAGTTTTCAGAGAATTATCTTAATATTCTTTTTATGATAGAAGGAACTATGACAATTATGTGTGAAACAACATACAACACGGCATATCTCTATCCGTAGGTCCATATTTGCAATGACTCTAAGACACAAGTGAGGTTCAATGTCGTTAATGTGACGAATTGTTCTTGGCTTATTGACCTACACTCTCTCTTGAAAATATCCCCAGAGGAAGAAGACCAACGGTGTCAAGTCACATGATCGTGGCGACCAATTAACATCACATGTGGGGGAAGTGGCACCACCCTGTTGGAACCACCTATCGCCCAGATCCATATTCTCAATTTTTTACCACAAGAAGTCCCTAATCATCTTGCGATAGCGAACACCATTCACGGTAACTGCTTTATTCAAAATTCGCATCAGTGATGTTCGTGAGATGTTCAATTGTTGGGCACGAAGAGGATCGAGGTTGACGGCTCTTCTGCAACATTATCCTGAACAACAGCAATGTTTCACACTGAACGAACTAAGCGAGCATGCACATGTGTTTCCGCATATCCTACGCATCCGATATGCTGAAATTTGCTCACAAATCCCGATTGCGAACACATTTGCTCGTTTATGCTGACCAAAAAATTACGAAGTGTACGAAATGCAATTTGATTTGAACGCCCATTTTCGTAAAAGGCTTCAACAATTTTAACGCGCAGCTCAACGGTGTACCTCTCCACGGTTGAATTTGTCAAACACTGAATACAAAGAAAAGTCAAACTAAGTTGGGCAAAAAACTAGACGTTAAGGTGTGACTCACAATTAACATCGTACATTTTGGTTGGATCACTCTTTATAATGATATAAATTAACGTTTATTACTCAGATTCTTATTGAGTGTATAACATAAAGAAAAAGGATTTTTGCAAACTTTGGACTTTTTTGTGACTGTACTATGACCTCTTCCATAGCATTTCGTGCCAAGACTGATAATTTGATGCCAATAACGAATTAAATGGTAGTCGGACGGGCAAAGTCTGGACTATAAGGCAGCTAAGACTTTTTTCTAAATAGTTTTAACTGGTCTTGCGACATCTGGGTGAACTTTCTCATAGTAGAATATAACGCCTTAAAAGTTTTTGACCAAAGCATGAAGTATGATTCATCGTAATAAATCTAGTTTTCCTCGCCAGTAATGATTGAAACTGCAACAGCTTTTTTATGACTTCCCAGCAACATTTCGGACATGATATTTCGTTTTCCAGCATATTTCAGCATTAACTCGAGCCGTACTCAATACCATTTCTTTTTGATGAATAATGCTGCTTGCAAATGTTTTGATTGAGTAGCTTTCTGAATTTTCAAAATAAACTCCTTCCGAATATTTTTGGCATATCTGGGCGGTTTTTTTTCTGTACCATATAAATCATCTCCCGCACGATTTGATCGTTGGAATATATTCCGGATAAGCTTGGTGAGCTTCATTCAGCGGCTAAGTGAAATTAAATAACAGATATTTAACTTCTAAAATGCCTTAAAAGTTATTAAAAATTCTGTTACGTTTTTACCTTTATAAAACGTTTGTGTTCTTTTGAATTGCGTTAAATATCACAGAAAAAGTACGTAGTAGAAAACTGAAATATATATGTAGTTTTTCCGAACATTTATTACGTTTTCTGCACCCTTAATGATTGTAGTAGAAAATTAAATAAATCGTTCAGTTTTGTGTGAAACATTCATTCAGTTTCTAATTATGAAAAGTTCAGCTTGCCTAAAAGTAAACGTGTGTTCGGAAATATACTACATTCGTTCAGTTTTAATAAATACTACTAAATGTATGTTCAATAAATAACAATGCGCATTCAATTTATATTAACTAAACGTATATTCTGTAACTACCTATGCACATTCAATATCTTTGGTGTTTAGTGATTTAAATATTTCGAAAATTTCAAAACAGATTATTTTGTACTCGATAGCGTCTATGAGGAAAATAGTATCACTTCTGTGTTATTTTTTTGTCGTACTGTTTTTGAAATTATATACATAATAAAACTCGCACATATACCATATGCTAATTAATATTGATAGAAAAAGTTGAAAATTTTTTTATGAAATTCTGCTCTCGGCCAAATACCATTTTCATTTTTGTGCTCCAAGTTTCGATATTAAATTCCTGCTCCTGAAAGAACAATATGTGTATCAATTTCTTTTCGTTGAAATAATTTACTTTTTAACAAATAATTTACCTTTAAGCTCTGGCAAAAGAAATTCTAAATTGTTTTGAAAATGATTTCATGTCAAAAATTTTTACTGCACGTATGACTATGAATTACCCAATAAACATTTGCTGAACAAAATAAAAAAAATCCTTTCTGATAGAAATCAATATTATTTTTCGCCTATGTAAATATCTTCATTTATGTACAATGTACATACGTATATGCTATAAATATGTTTCTTTTCTTTTTTGACTAAATTAAAAGCTTTAAAATAGTTTAAAATAGTTTGGAGAAAAAACTATGTGTATGTATTTTTAAACTCTAACTCTAAAGGAACGTAGTAAATCTTCCTACAAGCATTCAGTTCTATATTTTTTGAATATTTTGTTTAACACATTTTTTTTCTGTGTAAAATAAATAACACGTAGTTGTTGTTGTTATATTTTACAATCTCTTTATTTTCACACTTTAACTTGCACTTATGCACAAATTACTCAACACCTTTATTTACGCCTAAAGACGACTTTACTTTATTTCTTACAACTATACACGATGACTTTAAAACTATAACTGAACTAACTAATGCCTAAGGCGCCAACTTTTATGGCAAATCATCATCGATTTCGAATATTCTTGTAGTTACTACAAATTTTTATTTACGTTAAGTTCAAATTTAACAACCAAAATCGGTACGGTAGCACGTTCAATACGCAACTGGTAACACTGTTAATAGCACAGATGCATTAACAGCCTTAATACAAACCAATAAATTCTACAATAAAGTTTATAACTAAGACAACTATTGGCTTACTTAGTGTATCTTTTCTTTAGGCATTGTTTATTTTCGTAACAGTACCAATCATTTTGAGAATCTTGCATTTTTAAGTTATACACCTGGTAGTAGAATATAAATGTGCAGTGTGAACAATCATTTAAAAATTTTTTTTTATTGTTTTAACGAAGAGATTATACCTTCACAAGAAGGACAATTTGTGTCGTTATCAATAAAGATAATAAAAGCCGCTAACAAAATTGAATTTGCAGACTTTTTCCTATTAGAGTTCTATAGGCCTAGATATTCTTTTTGAATTAAATTTATTTTTAAAAATCGGTTTAAGTGCAAAATTAGATCAGCAGCCTTTTATTGTAAATCTAAATAAATATTACTATAAGTTTATAATCGGCTTATAATTACATATGTACATACACGTTTCTTAATACCTGTTGGTTAAAATTGTTATTTAAAAACTTTTGGTGAGTTGTTGCGCCCGAATATGAAGCTATTAAGTCTGTAAGCCCTTGTCCCTTTATTATAAAATTCTGTTAAATATTTTACTTCAACGCTACTATTTCTTTCGGGTACTATTAATATATCTGTTAGTAGGCGCTATTAAATCTAAATCATGTGCAAATAAATTTTAAAGCCTCATCATAACCAAACACATGAAATAGTTATATTTTCTATTGTACGAAGCTTATTAACATACAGTTAGAAAGTTCAGGATAAATAGTATTTGTACCAAATTTTTTTGATTGCTCTATATTCAGCCAATACTGCTTTAAATTCTATACACAAAATCATGTCTATTAGCATAGATTTTTGTCTATAACATAATAACTTCTTCAACTCTTTCAACAACAACAATCAATAAATTGTTATAAAGGCTCAATTAGTCTAAAAGTAACGTAGGCGTGACGTGTCAGCTGATACGATAATTAAATAACGAACGAACGTAACATAGACGTGGTATTTCTGTTTTCAACAGAATTTTCCTGTTTTTACTTCACACACAACATCAGCTGACATAAAATTGTAAACAAAGATTTTGCGTTGACATAAAAGTGTAAACAAAGAATTCTCGCTTAAATGAAGTAAATAAAGAAAAATTTAAAAGTGTGTTTTAAATTAGAATTATTGAATAAAAATAACCTTAAATAAAATGAATGATGAAAAATTAATATTGTTGGTCAATTAATTAATTTAAAATTTTTTTTTTTTTTTGTTTCTTTTTTCTTTTGTTGTTTACACACACATTTGAAAAAAGCCGATACGTTTTTACTTCTGCAACTAACCACACTTGACGTTTTGATCACGTTACTTTTAAGTCCCATCAACGTTACTTCTAGACTAATTGGGCCTTGAGAAGTGAGAGAAAAATTTAAAAGTGTGTTTTAAATTATAATTATTGAATAAAAATAAACTTAAATAAAATGGATGATGAAAAATTAATATTGTTGGTCAATTAATTAATTTAAAATATATTTTTTTTTTTCTTTTTTCTTTTGTTGTTTACACACACATTTGAAAAAAGCCGATACGTTTTTACTTCTGCAACTAACCACACTTGACGTTTTGATCACGTTACTTTTAAGTCCCATCAACGTTACTTCTAGACTAATTGGGCCTTGAGAAGTGAGAAGTGCCCAGCTATATATGAAAATGTTTGCAAGTAGTGCCGACAAATAGTGTGAAGAAAAGATAAGAATTTTAAAAAGCAGAAATTTCTAGAAGAACCGAAAACCCAACAGGAGGGCGAAAATCAAATTATAACAGTCAGAAATCACCGTGGAATCAGCTGAAGTTAAGTTTTTCTTATTAATTTTTTTTTTTATAATTGTTTTGGAAAAAACATCAAATATTAATTTATCTGTTCATTATGTAAAATGTAAAAATAATGTAAAATTGGAATATTTTAGTCGTGTTACTTTTGTTAATTTGAATTAATACATATGTGTCGTATTCTTGAATTAAAAGAATTCAAGTATTGTCTATAACAGAGAATAGAATTGATCGAAGAAAGTTTTTATTTTTGATAATAAATAATTGATAATAAATTAAATTGATAATAAATTAATTAAAGTTAATTTGAGAAGGGTAAAATAGAATTTCATGAATGTAATTTTTACGAGTATTCCTTTTCTATTCATTCACATGTACATTTAAAATTAAAAATTATTTTTAGCAATAAGCTCATTATTTTTCTTTGTCCTATTAAATTACAATTATTTTTATATTCTTACCATTAATTATTTTTATAGTATTATTACCATAAACTATTTTTATAATATTATTCCCATAAATATTGTGCCGCTGTGGTATGGTAGATAAGCTACCCGCTTATCAACCAGAAGGTCCTCGGTTCAATACCAGGCCAGCTCATCTGATAAATAAAAAGTTTTGTCAACAGCGGTAACACCTCATAACATTAGTAAGTAACTGGTTATGAGCACTTTTACTCTATTGAAAACTTCTCTAATGCATTTGCCGTTCGGAGCCAGCGTTAAAAACTGTAGGTCCCTTTCAATGAGCCTAAAAAAAAAAAAAATTGAATCTGGTACAGCTCATTGACTGAGAGAAGTCGCCATGTTCAAAATGGGCTTACTGAAGATTTACAACTGAACGTTAAAGGCTTAAGGGCAAAACTGACGGAGTTATGCTTACTTACTACAGGACGGAAACAAGATTTACAGAATTGACTAAGTGGACACTTCGGCCTGACCGATGATGAATCAATCTCGGCTTATGACGAAGTTTCTTCTCGACATGATGGTTTTATGAGGCTAAGAGGCAGTAGGTTTACTCTAAGAAGTGTGGATGATTCGCTCACTTCATTTTGCGGCACTAATATTATTGATGTGTAATGTTGGGTGAAAGTTTTTCAGGACAGCGCCGAAGCTGTCGGGTCGAACCAACTTCAAAGATTTATTAACACCAAGCAGTTGTTGAAGGGCACAGCTCGCATGTTCATACGAAGCCAAAGTGGACTCAAGAGATGGAGTATGCTTAAGGGAGTTTAGTTGGTGAATTTGGGATCAAATTAGCAGTGATTGATGTACATCGAATGCTTAAACGCCGTAGAAAGAGGAATAATGAAAGTTATTGGCAATACTTATACACATTAATGGAAATAGTTAAACCTATACGACTTGAAGAAGACAGTTTAATACAATATTTCGTTGATGGCATACAGGTATCAATTCAGAACAATTGAAGATTTAAAAAGAATATTAGAGCATACGGAAAGATTCGGAGATCATCACAGCAGGTAATAACCTCTAAAAGTTTTTCTGAATCAGGAAAAGAGACTCGAGAAAGACAAAATGACAGTTCAGATAAAAAAGAAAATGTTATAAATATGGTGCAGATGATCAACTAGCTAACAATTGCTTAGTGACAAACAGGGACAAAAAGCATTTGAGTGTAAGAGTATAACGCAACTTAATATAAAGAATGAATTTTCTACATCGTATATGGTGAAACGACTTGTTAATTATGCCCAGGACATTAATCCCGAAATTTTAAAGAAATCGAAATAAATCGCTCATTATTGACACAGGTAGTGACGTTTCAATCCTAAGGTTTGATGCCCGTACATACGGGATCTGAACTTTGTTGGGTGAAATAAAAGTTTTATCACAGCTGGAAATTACAGATTGAGAATTGGTCATTTTGAAACTTTCTTCAGTATTGATAATGTCTATATTAAGGTTAATTTCTATGTTGTGGAAAATTTTGTATATACAGCTGTGATCGGAAATGATATTTTGAAACAGGTTGACATTAAAATAACTTCGAGTGGAGCAACTATATTGGCGAAATGTATACAACCTGATGGCGATTCGCAGACCACTAGTATGAGTATATTTGAAAGATTATATTCAACTGTGTTTATAGAAACGAATATGATAACGTGCCCAAGGAAATGTTTGCTAGACTGAAGAGCATAATTGACGGATACTGTCCACGAAGAGAAGAATTGTCTCCAATTAAGATAAAAATTAACTTCTCAGATGAAATACCATTTTATCAGAGGCCTCGACGTTTGTCTTATTAATATCAAAACATAGTGGTGCAGCAAATAAGAGAATTTTTAAATGATGGAATTATAAAGCCAAGTACATCAGAATATTCCTCACCCATAGTATTCATAAGAAAGATGGTTGAAAGAGATTGTTTTGCGATTTTAGCAAATTAAATGAAAAAATATTAAGGGATAACTTTTCATTGGTGCTTATAGGTAACATTTTACTTAGACTACAATCAGTAAAAGTGTATACTACTCTGGACTTAAGAAATGGATTTTTCCATGTACCGGTCTAAAAAAACTCGAAGAAATATACATCATTCGTCACTCATAACGGCTAACACGAATTTAATTTTGTACCTTTTGGTATATCTAACTCTCCGGCGGTGTTTTCCCGATATATTTTCGCGGTATTTAGAGAGTATATTTAGGATGGGACAATTATGGTCTACATAAATTATATCATCATTCCGTCATGCAATGAAGAAGAAGGTATCACAAAATCGTGGAAGGTACCAAGTATAGCGAAAAAGTATAATTTTAAGATAAAATGGGGGAAATGCTAATGTCTGCAAAGAAAAGTAAACTTTATAGCTTATATAATTGAGGCTTGCACCATCAAACCATCAGCTGAGAAAACTTCGACAGCTTCAAATTTCCAAATTTATTTAATGCACCAATCTTAAACATATACAAACCTAAAGGCCCAACTGAAGTACATACGGACGCAAGCATGTATGGTTATGGTGCTGTTCTATTGCAGAAAAACTCAGACGATCAACAATAGCATCTAGTTGGGTACATGAGCCGGATAACGTCGGATGCTTAGAAGAAATATCATTCTCACGAATTGGGGGTGCTAGCTATAATCGAAGAGTTAAAAAATGGAGAATTTTTCAATGACATTCAAATGGAATGACGCTCCGCAGAGAGTTTCCAGATGGGCTATGTTTTTTAGGAATTTAATTACGTTATAGAACACAGATCTGACAACAAAATGCGACATGTGGACGCTCTAAGCAGAGTGTCATTCTTGTTAGTTGAAGACTCTATTAAACATCGTCTTAAGGAAGCTCAAATACAGGACGGTTGAGTAAAGGTCATAGGAAAGTTATTGAGAAAGACGCCTATGAAGATTTTTATTTGAAATATTACTTACTTTACAAGGATCATGGGTATTGCTCATCGTGAGGGTCACTTTGGAGTAAAGGAAAGGCGCGATTTGAACGAGAAAGAATTTTATATACCTAATGTTTTACAGAAAATTACTAAACTGGTCCGTAACTGTATGGAATGCATCGTTAGAGAGGCAAAATAGGGAAAAAAGAGGGTCTGTTAAGTCCTATTTACAAGTCCGATGGGCCTCTAAGAACACATAATATAGATCATATTGGCCTCATGAAGAACACGCAGAGACATTATGACCATACTTTTGTCGTCGTAAATGCATTTTCCAAATTTGTGTGGTTATAACCAACGAGAGCAGTGAAGAGGTCATTGATAGGTTGAAAAGGCAGTCAGCAATATTTGGAAATCCAGAAAGAATTATATTAGATCGACAAGCCGCTTTTACATTCAATTCATTTAAGAAGTACTGAGAAGAACAAGATATTCAGCACCATTTAACAGCTACAGAAATAACTAGGAGTAACGGGCAAGTGAAAAGAATCAATATAATTGTAATAGCTTTGTTATCAAAATTTTGTGCGCACATCACTGTTAAGTGGTATAAAGACGTCGAAAAGGTCCAAAGGCGAATTAATAATACCGCACCAAGAAGCACAAATGTACCACCATTAAAAATCTTACAGGTTGTGATGTGCGTATAGAGTTTTAGGCCGGTATTAGAAAATTAATTGAAGAATTTGCTATTAAAGAGTTGGAAAAGAAATAAATGAGATAAGCTTGAGTTAAATGCCAAACTTCAGGCGAAAAAAAGAAAGACTTTCAACAAAAATAGAGTATTAGCACCTACATATAAAAAAACTGATCTAGTAGCAATTTGGAGTCTCCTTAATTTAAAAACTTAAATAATATATATATTACATAGGCGAAAAATAATTAATAATATAATAATATTTCCATCAGAAAGGAATTTCTTTATATTGTTCAGCAAATATTTATTGGGTAATTCATAGTCATACATGCAGTAAAAATTTTTGACATGAAATCATTTTTAAAAGAATTTAGAATTTCTTTTACCAGTGCTTAAAGGTAAATTATTTGTTAAAAAGTAAATTATTTCAACGAAAAAAAATTGATACACATATTGTTCTTTCAGGAGCAGGAATTTAATATCGAAACTTGGAGCACAAAAATGAAAATGGTATTTGGCCGAGAGCAGAATTTCATAAAAAAATTTTCAACTTTTTCTATCAATATTAATTAGCATATGGTATATGTGCGAGTTTTATTATGTATATAATTTCAAAAACAGTACGACAAAAAAATAACACAGAAGTGATACTATTTTCCTCATAGACGCTATCGAGTACAAAATAATCTGTTTTGAAATTTTCGAAATATTTAAATCACTAAACACCAAAGATATTGAATGTGCATAGGTAGTTACAGAATATACGTTTAGTTAATATAAATTGAATGCGCATTGTTATTTATTGAACATACATTTAGTAGTATTTATTAAAACTGAACGAATGTAGTATATTTCCGAACACACGTTTACTTTTAGGCAAGCTGAACTTTTCATAATTAGAAACTGAATGAATGTTTCACACAAAACTGAACGATTTATTTAATTTTCTACTACAATCATTAAGGGTGCAGAAAACGTAGTAAATGTTCGGAAAAACTACATATATATTTCAGTTTTCTACTACGTACTTTTTCTGTGATATTTAACGCAATTCAAAAGAACACAAACGTTTTATAAAGGTAAAAACGTAACAGAATTTTTAATAACTTTTAAGGCATTTTAGAAGTTAAATATCTGTTATTTAATTTCACTTAGCCGCTGAATGAAGCTCACCAAGCTTATCCGGAATATATTCCAACGATCAAATCGTGCGGGAGATGATTTATATGGTACAGAAAAAAAACCGCCCAGATATGCCAAAAATATTCGGAAGGAGTTTATTTTGAAAATTCAGAAAGCTACTCAATCAAAACATTTGCAAGCAGCATTATTCATCAAAAAGAAATGGTATTGAGTACGGCTCGAGTTAATGCTGAAATATGCTGGAAAACGAAATATCATGTCCGAAATGTTGCTGGGAAGTCATAAAAAAGCTGTTGCAGTTTCAATCATTACTGGCGAGGAAAACTAGATTTATTACGATGAATCATACTTAATGCTTTGGTCAAAAACTTTTAAGGCGTTATATTCTACTATGAGAAAGTTCACCCAGATGTCGCAAGACCAGTTAAAACTATTTAGAAAAAAGTCTTAGCTGCCTTATAGTCCAGACTTTGCCCGTCCGACTACCATTTAATTCGTTATTGGCATCAAATTATCAGTCTTGGCACGAAATGCTATGGAAGAGGTCATAGTACAGTCACAAAAAAGTCCAAAGTTTGCAAAAATCCTTTTTCTTTATGTTATACACTCAATAAGAATCTGAGTAATAAACGTTAATTTATATCATTATAAAGAGTGATCCAACCAAAATGTACGATGTTAATTGTGAGTCACACCTTAACGTCTAGTTTTTTGCCCAACTTAGTTTGACTTTTCTTTGTATTCAGTGTTTGACAAATTCAACCGTGGAGAGGTACACCGTTGAGCTGCGCGTTAAAATTGTTGAAGCCTTTTACGAAAATGGGCGTTCAAATCAAATTGCATTTCGTACACTTCGTAATTTTTTGGTCAGCATAAACGAGCAAATGTGTTCGCAATCGGGATTTGTGAGCAAGTTTCAGCATATCGGATGCGTAGGATATATGGAAACACTTGTGCATGCTCGCTTAGTTTGTTCTGTGGGAAACATTGCTGTTGTTCAGGATAATGTTGCAGAAGAGCCGTCAACCTCGACCCGTCTTCGTGCCCAACAATTGAACATCTCACGAACATCACTGATGCGAATTTTGAATAAAGCAGTTACCGTGAATGGTGTTCGCTATCGCAAGATGATTACGGACTTATTGTGGTAAAAAATTGAGAATATGGATCTGGACGATAGGTGATTCCAACAGGGTGGTGCCACTTCCCCCACATGTGATGTTAATTGGTCGCCACGATCATGTGATTTGACACCGTTGGTCTTCTTCCTCTGGGGATATTTTCAAGAGAGAGTGTAGGTCAATAAGCCAAGAACAATTCGACACATTAACGACATTGAACCTCACTTGTGTCTTAGAGTCATTGCAAATATGGACCTACGGATAGAGATATGCCGTGTTGTATGTTGTTTCACACATAATTGTCATAGTTCCTTCTATCATAAAAAGAATATTAAGATAATTCTCTGAAAACTTTTTGTCTTATTTACAATTACTATCGTGCGTTTTGCTTGGACCACCCTTTATTTATTTTTAACTTCGAGAAAAAATAACCAAAATGGCAAAAAAGTCTATACTACACATCGAAAAAAAAACAATTTTAGTTAGAAATAACCAAAACAGCAACAATGGTCGTAAGCAATTTTAAATTTATCTTTATATTTCTTACCCGTTATAACTGATCGTTGTCATTTTTTCTGCAACACTTGTTATTTTATTTCAAATTTTAACGTTGTTTAATTTTATCTTCGTATTAGTTGTTGTTTGTTTTTTCAGTAATTCGAACTTTGCAACAGATTGTTTGTGAACTGTTCTTGCAAAAGTTTTGTTGTTTTGTCTCTTTATATCTTTCCAATACTAATGTTTATAACTATATGTTAATGCATTTGTTACCGAAACAATAGTTGTTTTTTTTGTTTCTTCGCATTTTCTATTATAAGCGCAGTACAATGTTAAAAAATCACAATTATTATTATTTTTATTTTTTTTAACACGATGATTCACTTAGTCACTTCTTAACAACAACACAACACATGTACTTGTAGGATAAGTCCCGGTTGAGCCCCCAAAATGTAGAGATCTTGTTTTTTTAAATGAAAATACTTTTTTATGATTTTTAATTAACAAACTTTTATTAATTCATTTTATAGTTAAGTTCTATTAATATTCAAAAGCTTAAGTATTAAGACATGTATACGAGTATCTGTTTACGGTTAAGCTACAAGTTATATAAAATGGTATTATCATCAGTAAGTGTTGCCACTTCTAGTCATTCGTCCAGGTCCCACATAAATATGAGTGGGGACATTATAAAATAAGTTCTCATACACCATCAACACCAGCAGATTTATATGGGGAATTTAATGGACGATAATGATGAAATCTTCCTTAATGTAAATGAAGATTAGATATAAGAAAAAATAATAATAAAAAAATTATAAACTAGTATGTATTTAGTTGTTCAAAAGAAATAAATCATTGTAAAATAAATAATAGTGTCATATGAAAATAAGAAATATTTTTGTTATTAAGTTAATTCATGAAATAATCGTCATCATACCCCAATTAATAAAGTATAAATGTACATACATGATATTTCAAAAAACAATCGAATATAATTACAACGGTAGCCAAAAAAAATGAACAAAACAAATTTACACATATTACTGAGTGGGTATTCTGGAGACTGATCCATCATGCATACCGACAGCATTATATACCGACTTGCATAGTCGCGATCCTAGTTTTGTATGGAAAATTGATGTTGTATATATATAAACAAATTAATAGCGACACTGTATAACGGAAACAAACACATCAAATTTAAAAACGAAAATGCAAATAAATAAAATAAAACATGATCTTAAATAAAAATTATTAACTTTATCAACAAAATACTCATATACATACGAGTATCTGGCTTCCAACAAAGTATTTCAGATATTTATTAACTAATATAACTAAAAATTTAAGGATCAAAAGTTTGGCACACTCTGTGGATATATTAAATTGGTGCTCGCCGCAATCATTTATTTTGAATTATCAACATAATGACGTTGACATTTGTTATTTTTATAATTGCCAAAACTGCAAATTTTCATTTTACTGTTTTTTCATTACTATTCAATAATTGTTCATCTTGATATAGATCGTCAATACATATTTATTTAATACATATTTATTTAATATATATATTTATTTAATATATATTTATTTAATATAATATATATATAACTAATGTAACTATTGATCAAAACCATGTTTATTATACCGTAGGAAACACAAAGCTACCATGCGATTAGACTTACGTGAACATGGCATTACGCTGCACATCATATTAAAATATCAACCTCGACACCTCAATTTGTATTCCAATATTCGGCCACAAACGGTTTTCTACAATTTTCGTAAACAATGGCTTCACCGCACAATGAAAGAAGCTAACTTATTTTGATTATTTCATACAAGGTTTCCTCATCAGGAGCTTTCCTCACCATCGTCTATCGAGTTTAGAAAATTTTCTATATAAATGTCGCTAAGGTTAGATTTAGAATACATACTTTATTCTTCTTTTTTTTATAAAACAAAAAAATATATATATGTAAGCTTTAAGAATTGGTTTTAACGATAATTAATTGAAGTTTTAATATTTAATAAAATAAAAAACACTATATCGTATGCATTGTTAGTCATATCATTTAATAGTCTTGCTTAAAACACATATGCACATACACTTGTCAGCGACTTATGTTATACATAAGCAGAGAGGAAAAAGGAATTTCACATAAAGTAATATCGTTGTTAGCCGCAGCCACTAAAGGGGGGCTTAGATGGTGATACAAGTCGTACGACATGTCAAATTTTAGTGTGGAAGAGAGCGGATAGTATCGTGTGAACTCAATATGTAATGAGAACGTACGACATTGAGAGAAAATATGCATGAAAATTTGACAGTCGTAAGCAGTGTTGCCACGCCAGAAATTGACTTTCTACCAAAAATATTCTAAAATTGTACCAAAACCGTTCGCAGCCTACCAAAAATTTAAGTAAAAAATGTAAAAAATGTGTTTGTTAATTACAACGAAAATGTATTTAGTTACCCAGCGTTGACACATGAAAGTACTTTTTTGAAAGTAGTAACACATTTATATGCCACATACCTTATTCTAAAGTTGTTTTGAGCGACTAAAGTACGTTTATTATGACATAAAAACCTGACGCCAACGATAGAGCATGGCTCTACTTCCAATTTCGTTATGGTTTGGGGTTGCATATCAACGGATGAGATTGGTTTTTAAGCTTTTATTGATACGACTATGGATCGCTTCACATATTTGAATTAACTTAAAAAAGATTCGAGGCAATCTGTGAACTGAATTGGTTTTTAGAATCTGATACTATGTAAAAGCAATCTGTGAACAAAATTGGTTTTTGGAATCTGATACTATGTAAAAGCAGGGTTAACGGTCTCTCAGCAAAACAATATGGAGTTTTTACAGGTGGAAAAGTTATTGAAAGTGTTAACATTAGTGAAAATTAATGTTTATTCAAATCAGATTTATTTTTTTTTCCAAATTGTGTACGATGTTTTTGAAAGCAAAACCTACCAAAAATGAAAGAAAATTGCAACAAACCAACCAAACTACTAAATGGTTATTAAACAACGAAAAACCAAAACGGCAACGCTGGTCGTAAGACTCGCTTTTTTAAATTTTTTAAAAAATCATCATTTTTATGTAAACAAATAAAATAAACAAAGAAAAAGCTATTTTTTTGCTGGCATTATTGGTGTCTTTTGAAACAGCTGCTTTCATTTTACTTTGTATTGATTTTTTACGTATCGTGTAAACGTAAAATAATCTGTAGTAAGATTATTACTCTCATTTTTAAAATACGGATGGAATTTTATATTTTCTCAGTGATTTTGCGTACGTAAAGTCTTATCGTCTAAACCAGGGGTACCCAAAACGAGAGAAACAGTTAAAATGATGAATACACTGAAGTTAAAACGCTGTAAAAAGACAGGTATTCATACATGGTACAAACATGCATAAATTTATATAGCTTATTATTATCACTTCTCGGTGTAGAAAGCAAAATTTTAGCTCTCTTCAAAATCTCTAAAATTAAAAAAAAAACAATCGATAATTTTGTTTTTGGCTGACCATCGATAGTTTTTTTTCTCTATCGATACTATCGTCAAATTCTAAGAGTAAACGCAGGTTGTTAGCCGTCTGTAACCTTTTAAAGTTACATAGGGACACAGTTTAAGACTTTCTTAAATTTCTATTTATTAAACTCAAATAAAGTATGAATTTTAACTAAAATATGTTCGTACATACGATTTTGCATTTGACCCAAACAAATTACTACCTTGATCAAAAATTTCCCAGAATAACCCCATGTGGCGATCCCATCGTTCCGATTTGAGATTTTTTTTGTTAAGTTGGTACATCTGTTGTTGATATTCCCGCTAAATCTTAACGTCATATATTGTTAAATGTTTCGTTCAAACTTTTTTAAGGATTTTTCTAACCCTTGTCCTGAACTGTTATTCAGAAAAACAGAATGAAATATTTAGTCAGTTTTGTCATAGAAAATGTTAAATGTTTCCCTCGACATAAAGACTTAAAAAAAATCCTGAATGCTTCGTGTGAAAAACTTAAATGCAACATCGTAAACTTACTTTATATCAAACTTACGTTTTTTTTTAACACATTAACATAGACATCAGAAGTTACACAACAAACAATTTTACAAATGGTTTAATCAAAACTATGGATTTATTTAAAAATACATACACATAGTATTTTCTACAAACAAAAACTATTTTAAAGTTTTACTTCAGTCAAAAAAGAAAACACAAAATAAATATACGTGTGTATATTGTTCATAAATGTACAATTTACATAAGCCAAAAATAATTTCGATTTCTATCAGAAATTTTTTTGTTCAACAAATGTTCATTTGGTAATTTATAGCTTTTCTAGTTTCCAGTAAAAGTTTTTGACATGAAATAATTTTTAGAACAAATTGAATTGGGATGTCTTTTGCCGGAGTTGAAAGGTATATTATTAAACAGTAAATTATTTCAACGAAGAGAAATTTATATATATATTGTTCTTTTAGGAGCAGGAATAGAATACCGATACTTGGAGCACAAAAATGAAAATGGTATTTGGCCGAGAGAAGAATTGCATAAAAAAATTTTCAACTTTTTTTTCTCAAGATCTACAAATGCATATACAGTGGGTAAAAGCCAAACTCGTACACCGCAACATTTTTTTCTTTGTCTGATTTTTTATACCCACAAAATAATTTGAGAAAAGTTCAGCATTAATTTTTTATAGTTTATTTCACTAATTTTTTATAACCAAACGCAAAAAAGAAAAATTATAATTTTTAACAATATTATTTAACGACAAACAAAAACAGCAGTAAATTCAATGCCAAAGCCAAACTCGTACAGTATTTTTAAAATGCAACCCATTGACAGCAATCGCAGCCAACTTCGCACATGTTTTGTTTTCTATTTCGAGGAATTCTCCTTGCAGTTAAACCTTTACATTTCTCTGTGAAAATAGATAGTTTTTGTATAAAATTGGCACAAAAAGGAAGATGGGAAGGCAAAGATGTCAAACTAGCACAGGTACCAGAGAATTGATTGTGAAGCACTCCAAAGATGGGAAATCTTTGAGAGAAATTTCCAAAATAGTAAATAGGAGTCACTATACTATTTAATATGTGCTAAAACGTTACAAGATCAACAAAACTGTGAAAAATAAGTCGAAATCGGCACACAACAAAATTTTAACATCAGCTGATGAGCGCTACCTTGTGCGAAAGACAAAAGCGAACCCCTTTTTAAGTGCTACGAAATTAGCTATTATCGCTGAAAGTGAACTGGGGAAAGTAGTTTGCGCTCAAACGATTAGAAACATGCTCCATCAGGTCAATTTGAATGGTAGAAAAGTACTAGTTAAACCCCTAATTAGCAACCGAAATAAAAAGGTACGTCTGGAATTTGAAAAAAAACCCATCGTTCTAAAGATTTTTCATTCTGGAAACGGGTGATGTTTACCGACGAAAGTAAGTTCAGCATATTTGGGTCCGACGGTAATCTTGTGTGGCGTAAATCGAATGAGGAGCTCATTTCCAGAAATATGAAACCAAATGTGAAACATGGCGGTGGTGGCGCCATCGTTTGGGGATCCTTTTCGGCGGCTGGACCTGCCACACTTCATTTCATTGATGAGATTATGGATTGGAAGGTTTATTTAGATATTTTGAAATGAAATGTACCTTTGTGAAGCGAAAAGTTTGGATTAGGCCAAGCTTGGTACTTTTATCAAGATAACGACTCCAAACATAAGCCCTACAATATACGGACCTGGCTGCTGTATAATACCCCACATGCACAGAGCCGAGATATAAAAATTGAGAACTTGTGGAGTTACCTTGACACAAAAGTTCGCCAGCATAGAATTTCTAACAAGGAAGACTTAAAAAGAATATTACGTGAAGAATGGGTAAAAATTGAGCCCAGTTATTGTGAAACCCTTGTAAAAAGTATGCCCAATAGGCTAGAAAATGTAATTAAGAATAAAGGAATGCATACAAAGTATTAATTAGTATATAAGCATAAAATATAAAACAATCGTTCAATTGGCTTTGGCATTGACTTAACTGCTGTTTTTGTTTGTCGTATTTTTGATAAAGTCATCCAGATACTTTATTCAATTCTCAATAATTGTATACTAGCAACTACAACCTTAACAAAGAAAGTTAATTTGAATCGCTCTCAGTGGTTCTCACAAACTTTGTCATGGTTGAAAACCGTCGTAATCGGCTGTTTAAAAAGATTAGAAAAACTAACAATTCTTCTGATCGCAGTCTTTACTTCATTGCTAAAAGCCTTTACAATGTTGTACATAAAAATTGTTATATCTTGTACATTAATAGAATGAAATCAAACATTAAACACAATCCGAAGCTTTTTGACAATTTCGTTAATTCCAGGCGTAGAGTTTCATCATCTCCAAGTTCAATGAAATTTAATGGTAAATCATATTCCAATGAGATAGAGCGAATAGATTTGCTGATTTTTTCCCATTAACATATTCTTCGAAAGAATGTTATTCATTTATTACTAATAAATGCTCAACAACGGCAATTAATTTGCCACTCCTTAATATTAACATTTTAAAAATTAAAGAGATATTAAAGAATTGTGCAGAAGTGTCAGCTTATCCAATTACTTATCTATACAAATGTTCTTTGAAGTTGGGTCTTTTTCCAAACTGCTGGAAAGAATCATTTATAATCCCACTTTATAGGTCTGATAGTCACAGTGACATTTCCAACTATCGTGCAATAGCTAAGCTTAGTGCTATTCCTAAATTGTTTGAAAAAATTATCGTCGATAACTTAAGCTACCAACTACCATCAGTTTCATCACCTGCTCAACATGGATTTTGTAATGGTAGATCGAAGTGTACAAATCTATTGGAATTAACATGCCATATTATCTCGGGCTTCTGTAGTGGTTATTTAAATTGATGTTATATACACTGACTTTAGTAAGGCTTTTGATAAAGTTAACCACCGGCTTTCTCAAATCATATTTGCTTAATCGCAGTCTATGTGTTATTTTTAATACTTCAAAATATAAAAGCATAAAAGTGACTTCTGGTATTCCATAGGGAAGCCTTCTGGGCCCACTGCTATTTTTAATATTTATAAATGATCTACATATTGTAATTGTGTCTTCGAAATTTTCGATAGAAACTTGATATGGCACGCCCCCCCCTATTTAAGTCGCTTAGCACTTATAAAATTGCCAACTATAAAAAGTCGCAGAATTACTTTCAACATAACATTTTTATTAAATCTGATACGGGGTAATATAAACGCCGAAAATACAATTTAATGTTCCAAATAGATCAAATCCTTTGAACTTATATAGTTAAAACCTTACAGATCAAACTTTATAAATTATATATATATATATATATATATATATATATATATATATATATATATATATATATATATATATATATATATATATATATATATAGCATCATTAAATCAAAGAAAATTCTGTTAAATTATCTTAACTCTAAATCGTATATGTAAAATTGTATCTCATAAATGTTTTTCTTTATATTTTAATACTTTTTGTTTAATTAAGGCTGTTATTTGTATTATATTGTAGCTAATAAATAAATAAACCTACGGCCTAACATAAATATATCAGTGACTTACAATAACTCGTTGAACTTTGTCAAAGGGTTTATATACTATAACGACCTAAATGGAATATCAGATGAGGAAATTGTGAACGAACTCAAGGAATAAAATGTTTTTAATATTTAGAAAATCAAACAAAAAGTAAATGACATAATTGAAGAGTCGGGTCTTATAATAATTACATTTGATTGTACTACTCTCCCAGCAAAACATATGGCTACGAACAGGCAACAATCCGTCCATATATCTCTCTACATCTAAGATGCTAGCAATGTTTTTGTGTTGCTGACCGTTTCATGGAACTTGCTTCCTTCAACTGGGCCAAATCGTATTTGGCAGAACAGCCTAAGCAACCCCCTCTTTCGTCAAAGGGCGCGCCTAAACGGCAACGTTCGGAAGAGGAGAAGCAGAGGCAGGGCCAACAGCTACGGACTAAACGTCCAAAGCCATCATTGGATGGGTCATATAGTGAGGCGGCCAAAAATCATCTCATACGGGCAATCATTGATAGAGCGACGCTGTTTGCCCTATTTCCCGGAAAAACTGGGAACTAGTGCGGAAGAAGCTGATGGGAGTGTTCTGGAGAGTCTTAATGGAAAACCGAGGCCAGTCCCCTGAGTGCGACGAAGCTGGATGGTATCGCGTGCGCTTTTATTTCATGGACTGCTCAAACGAGTGATCGGTTTTCGTAAGGCCTATGGGAGGGTGCTAGAATCGATGTGGTGTCTCTTGATGAGATTCCACGTCGGCCTAGGGCCACTACCCGAATTTCCGATGAGCCATCCGATAAGAAGGATATCCTGGAGCTCATAGGTGATGGGAAGCCAGACACCCTTCACATGATTGCATGGTTGCAAGAGTCTCTGCATCGGGTGGCTCATCCAAGGAGTGTCTGTCAGAAAGGTGGAAAGATCTATTATGGTTTCGAGTCGATCTATCTACAGGTCTACCGTGGAGACAAAGGAAAACCGGTTCAGGACGAGAAGGATCCTGCTACGGAGGATATATCTTGTGACGAGACCACCAGTTCTTTTGCTCAAGAAGAAACACACTTATGTGATTTTTTGATCGAATGGACGAAAAGGATGACGAGGACGCCCTCTTGGACTCTGACCAAGACGACGTCAACGACATAGTCATCCCAAAACAAAATAATGGTGAAGGTAACTCAGGTTAACCTTCACTATTCCAAAGCCGCTTCTGCTGCGCTGCACCTCAGCATGGTTGAAATGGGTGACAGGGTCTGTGGACTACGTGAAAAGAATGGGCAATACGCCGCTTATTATTAGGGGTGACGCCAACGCACACTGAGGTGAGCGTTGTGCAGCTTTTTTACGTATCCAAATCCACTAGCCCGGATGACATTATTCCTGCTGATCTTCAGAAAAATGCTGATTTGTTGATTCCTTGGCATGGTCTTATATTCCTGAGTCCTGGACCGTGTACAGTATGGTATTTATTCCAAAGGGAAGTAAAACCTTCAATACGGGTTCAAGGAACTTCAGACCATCAGCCTATCTTCTTTTTTTCTAAAGACTTTTTTCAAGGTTGATAGACTTGCATCTTCGCAGTACGATAGGACCTGACATGCGCCCCAACATGCAGATGTGTTGAGACTGCACTTCAGTCGCTTGTGGGGTATATTGAAAATGCCATCGAGCACAGGGAGTATGCTCTAATGGCATTCCTAGATATAGAGGGGGCTTTTAACAATGTGCACCGGATCCTATTAGGTAGGCTCTGGTAGCACTGAATGTTCATTGGTCTGTGATCAGATTCATAGGGAGACTCCTGACCAAAAGGGTCATTGTCTCCACTATGGGATTAGCTACTGTCTATAGGGTGTCTGAAAGAGGCACTCCACAGGAGTGGAGTTTGACCGTTAACACTTTGCTCGTGAGACTTGATTCTAATCGATTAGAGTCTGTGGCGTATCGGATGATGTTGTTGAAAAATTTCACAATGCCGCAGCAATCCACTGCAATGCGACCGATGGCACTCAGACTAACTACACTGAAAATTGAACGGAAATTGCTAATGTGTTAGTAAATTATAGGCCGAAAACTTCAGCGATGTTAAATTTTCAGAAGATTTCATAAGGTGGAAAAGAACTATCACCTAAAATCTACCGCACACCATACAATGCACAGAAGCTAGAATGGTAGAAACAAATATAACTTATTTAGAATTTGACTCGACTCTCTCGAGAATAAAGGAAAATCCCCAGGTCAGAATAGGATTCCATATATTGTGATTAAAAACCTTCCACTTTCAGCTAAACATAGAATCCTTTGTCTTTACAACCAGATATTTTAAAATTTTAGAATAGTATTGTAATACCGATCCCGAAACTAATGGCGGACAAAACTATACCCACTTCCTATAGACAAAATTGACAAAATAAAAAATAATTTCGGATAGACTATGATAATATGTGTTAAGCAACAAATTATTAGATAGTCATCAATATGGCTTCAAAAAAGGAAGTTTAACAACAGATGTTCTGTTATACATACACCTAATGGATTGGTGCAAGTTCTCGGGTGCAAGATTATCGTCAATAAAATATAATATTAATATCCGCAGATATAACATTGCGAACCAATATAGCAGTTTGATAACCTCCAAATAAGAAAAGTACATCAGAGTACTAGGACTGTTCTTTCACAACAGATATAAGTGGAACACCCACATTGGAAATCTTGCGGCAATTAAATGTAGTAAAATGCATAGCTAATACTAAGTTTAATTGTAATACATCTATGTTGATTTCTATAACCAGAGCAATTATTTTATCAAAAATACCATATGGTTCACGCTTTTCAACTTTTTTCAACTTTAAGGAAAATTAAAATCATAGTTAATTCAGCCCTAATATTCTCACTATATGCTTTGCGGCCAACTCCAATTAAAAATATGCTTCTTGAATCAGGCATTTTACCTTTGGAGATTTAGCAATGTCTTGATTATTCAAACTTTTATACGGCAATCCCCCAATACAACAAATCGTTAAAAAATAGTAAGAAGAAAAAAGGCATTTAAAATCTCTTCAACATTGCGTAAAGTTATTGAAAACTGTCAGTTACTCCATTTGCCACTACAATTCCCGAACCATATGAATGTTAGGAAAAAACTACCACGGGGTCTTAGAAAATACGTCACTTTCAAAGTTCAACAAAGAGTGTACTTCACAGTTACAATATGGAGGATTAATCCATGACATAAGATAATGTTTCACGGACGCCTATTTTATTTTTACAGATGGTTCAAAGAATAATGATTCAGTTGGATATAGCAATGCTAGTGAACAGTGTATAATGAAAGAATCAATTCTACCGGACTATACCTCGGTTTCTTCAGCGGAATTAGTTGCAATAAACATAATACAAAACAAATGTGGTAAATTTATTATTAGCACGGACTCACTGTCATGTTTAAAGTGGATTAAAAGTATTTATTAATAAACAGGAATATTATTCTTAAATTATTGGAGAATTGTTAATAAATAGTTGGGCAACATTCAATTTTTATGGATTCCTGTTCACTTAGGTATTTAAGGAAATGAGATAGCAAATACTGCTGCGAAAAATACATATACGAGTAATCCCTATGATATCGACAATTAATAACAATTAGGGGGTTATATTAAAATTTTTAAACAAGTCTTCCAATATGGAGAATAACACAATTTTAAAAAACTTCGGATGGGTACAAAGAAATAAATAGTGAAAATCTTCAAAATAACAATCCAATATTGTGGTCTTCAAATTCATCAATGGATAATATAAGAATTGTATTACAGTTTTTTAAGAATATGAATATTTACAAGTTAATATAATGTTAGAAGTACATGTAAGTAAAATAAATATTTAAATTTCCCATACCTTTTCATTTGTTATATTTGTTTTTGCTAATTATCTTACTGAATTATTATTGTTAATTAGTTAGTAATAATATTTGAATATCATTCCTACACAATTATTAGTTTTTATAACTGCATACACATTGATATAATAAATAACATTTATTTTATGTAATTAATTGAGCTCAAGGCCTATCTTGCTACAGCTCTTCCCTTTTCATTATCTTATAAGTTTTAAAATTATAAGCTAATTTGTAAATAAATAAATAATCTTAAGCTCCTTATGTTTTATTGAAAAATTAAACTTAACTTCAAGTTTAGCGGCACCAAATAATATCTGTGGCTTGGTGCTAAAAGAGCCAATA